>OX453287.1:5926121-5943621 GCA_949710005.1 Ricordea florida | reverse complement strand
TCTGCCATTGCATTGGTCATAGCACTATTAGACCCGGGCAGAGGACGCTTAAAACACAAAAAAAACTTCAAAGAACTGAATGGTATTGTTTAGGGCTGTTTAATTACGAGTTCTTCAAAAACTTGGCAAGCTTTTGCAGGAGTTGTATTTCTAGTTATTAATGGCCCCTGATTTCCCATAATGCTCCATGGGTGGGACATTCATGCCCCCTTGTAAGCTTTCAAAGTTTTGTAAAAAGATCGGATAGTTTTAAGTTGAAAGCTTCTCCATAAATTATACTGCATACTGGTATTGGGTTAGTTTCCATCAGCATCAATGCTACTTGCCACGTGACTAACGCATGTTCAAAATGGCGGGTGACCAGAAAGGTCCTGCCCTGGGCTCGAGAAACAGGCAAATCCTAATTTGGAGTTTCGTTATGCATCTGACGTCAGCATCCAAGTGGCTCATTTTCAGAGATAAGGCTCATTTAGAGGATTTGCAGCCTCGGATGCACAAAATGGAGGTAGTGGTGATTTTTGCAATACATTTTTGGACTTGCGATAATCTAATATTGAAAGGTTTATTAAGCGCTTTGATTGCAGAACCTGAGTTATGACAAGTCCAAAAACCTCAGGCCTTCAGATATATATATATATATATATATATATGTGTATATGAAGAAACCACTAACCCTATACACCCCAAATAATCATATTAATTAGAGTAAATGTTTGAAAGAAAATTTGCCCTGAATGGGATTTGAACCCACGTCCCCCCGCATACTAGTCGGGTGTGATAACCACTACACCACCAGGACAACCATGCTGGCAACATAGCAATCAAAGTGGTGTATTGTGTGATTGAAGACTGGGCATCCCGGCAATTTTCCTTCAAGGCGACAGGGTAGTGGAAGCCTATAACTCCGTTTGAAACCCAACTAAGGATCAAGTTAATGATGCACGACCGAAGTCAACTCAGCAGGAGACAAGGGAGGATCAAGTTCATGATACAGGCTATTTTTATTTGAATATGTGTATATGAAGAAACCACTAACCCTATACACCCCAAATAATCATATTAATTAGAGTAAATGTTTGAAAGAAAATTTGCCCTGAATGGGATTTGAACCCACGTCCCCCCGCATACTAGTCGGGTGTGATAACCACTACACCACCAGGACAACCATGCTGGCAACATAGCAATCAAAGTGGTGTATTGTGTGATTGAAGACTGGGCATCCCGGCAATTTTCCTTCAAGGCGACAGGGTAGTGGAAGCCTATAACTCCGTTTGAAACCCAACTAAGGATCAAGTTAATGATGCACGACCGAAGTCAACTCAGCAGGAGACAAGGGAGGATCAAGTTCATGATACAGGCTATTTTTATTTGAATATGTGTATATGAAGAAACCACTAACCCTATACACCCCAAATAATCATATTAATTAGAGTAAATGTTTGAAAGAAAATTTCAATATTATATATTGTATATATATATATATATATATAAAGTGTAAAAGTTATATATATATATATATATAAAGTGTAAAAGTTGACTAATCGTAAAACAGTGCTCAATACGTGAACGTAGAGCGAAGTAGTTGTTGCGGGAGAAAAAACACACAAACAAACTACAGGTTTATCCCTACAAGCCTGTTTCGTGGTTGCCCACTCACAATATATATATATATATGTTGTCTTAATCAACGCAGATCCGTTGCGGAGGTGTTTTGGTTCGCTTGAAGAAAAAACATTGCTTTGACTTCAAGACTAAACATTAGGTTCATTTGCTATTTGCTTTATTTCATTTGCTAACATTTCCTATTGCATTTACGTTTTTTTTGTTGTGATGTGCTTTGACATTGGTCTAAGTCATATTGCGCAAATATTTGCATTTTTTTTGGTTTTCGGGTTGGGAAACAGCGCACACTTGCTAAAAATATCCATTCAATTTTCCGGGAAAGTAAAGCATTGAAGCATGATGTGCTTAATGTTGTAAAATATCTGTCCGTATTTAACGACAATGCGATAAAAAAATGTGTCTTAGCGGGTGCGAGGTTAATAAGTCAAACGAAAACAATGGTCTGTCAACACTTTCGTCAAATTTCTGTACAACTTGCAGGTTATTTCTCACCGCGCGCACTAATCACTGATACAGGGCTCGAATTTCAGAAAATTTCGTGGTAGAAATTTTGCGACCCGTCGCATAATTTTAGTCACAAAATGAAAAAAGTCGCAAAATTTTGATTAACGTTAAGATGAAATTGGAAGTTCCAGGGTCTCAGTGACATATTAATGTACAATTTGCAGTCGCGGTTTTTCGACTAACACGATTTTTTTTTCACGGCTAGTTGAAAACTGACTTGTAGAATCTGACCGTGAGAATTTTTTACTTTGCATACTTTATCGGATCATGTATGTCAATATCAGCTTAACTAAATTATCTAAATAATTGATTCCTGGAGAAATCTGTTCTAGAATGCAAGGGTCTTAAGCCGGCAATACCAGCAGAAATCTGAGCAAAATGATTATTTCCTGGTCACTTCTTAGAACTCTCAATCTTTGAGTAAGATTGTGTCGATGTAGTTCTATTTCTTCCTAACCGTATCCCGGCATGAGTTACAATTCTGAGCCCCACCCGGGTAGACACATTTTCACACGTTTCCTCATTGATATTTCATTTCTTTGTAGTTCCCCATTAATTAAATCACTTGTTCCCAAATTTTTCCCTTGTTCCCAGCAATTTAATGAGGTTCCCTAGTTCTCTGAAAATAATTCGAAAATATTTCCTGTTTCCTGTAAATGCGTGCTTCTCTCCCCTTGTTCAAACAAGAAAAAACTGTGGAAGGGGCTTACAGTACGACTACTAGAACCAAGGCCACTCAGATAAATTTTCATACAAATTATCTAATCACGACGGAGTATCTTATTAAGCAAATCTCTGTGCAAAACATATCCAGATTGAAAAAGAATCATCTAAGTCGGTAGAGACTCACCTCAGATCTGTTGTTCAGCATCAAAAACAGACAGGTGGAGTGAGGGTTGAGTGAGGCTGGAGTGAGAGTGCAGTGAGGCTGTAGTGACAGTGGAATAAGGCTACAGTGAGGCTGGATTGAGAGTGGAGTGAGGGTGAAGCGAGAGTGGAACGAGAGTAAAGTGAGGGTGGAGCGAGGGTGTAGCAAGGGTGGAGCGAGGTTGGAGTGAGGCTGGAGTGAGGGTGGAATGAGGCTGAAATGAGGCTGGAGTGAGGGTGGAATGAGGCTGAAATGAGGCTGGAGTGAGAGTGGAATGAGGCTGAAGTGAGGCTGGAGTGAGGTTGGAGTGAGGGTGGGGTCAGAGTGGAGTGGAGCGGGATTAAGGCTAGAGTGAGAATGGAGTGAGGCTGGATTGAGAGTGGAGTGAGGGTGGAGCGAGAGAGGAGTGAGGCTGGAGAAAGACTGGAGTGAGGGTGAAGTGAGGCTGAAGTGAGGGTGGAGTGAGATTGGAGTGAGGCTGGAGTGAGGGTTGAGTGAGGCTGGAGTGAGAGTGGAGTGAGGCTGGGGTGAGACTGGAGTGCCAGTAGAGTGAGGGTGGATTGAGGCTGGAGTGAGGGTGAAGTGAGGCTGGAGTGAGACTGGAGTTAGAGTGGAATGAGAGTGGATTGAGGCTGGGGTGAGACTGGAGTGCCAGTAGAGTGAGGGTGGATTGAGGCTGGAGTGAGGGTGAAGTGAGGCTGGAGTGAGACTGGAGTTAGAGTGGAATGAGAGTGGATTGAGGCTGGGGTGAGACTGGAGTGCCAGTAGAGTGAGGGTGGATTGAGGCTGGAGTGAGGGTGAAGTGAGGCTGGAGTAAGGCTGGAGTGAGACTGGAGTTAGAGTGGAATGAGAGTGGATTGAGGCTGGGGTGAGACTGGAGTGCCAGTGGAGTGAGGGTGGATTGAGGCTTTAGTGAGGCTGGAGTGAGGGTGGAGTGAGACTGGAGTTAGAGTGGAGTTAGAGTGGAGTGAGGGTGGAGCGAGAGTGTAACAAGGGTAGAGCGAGGCCGGAGTGAGAGTGGAGTGAGACTTTAGTGAGGTTGCAGTGAGGCTGGGGTAAGGGTAGAGTTAGGGTGGTAGGGTTGCTGTTACTATGATTCCCTTATGTGTCCCTAATTTTTTTCTTTCATTGATGCAGACATGACCTTCATGCACAAAATTTCAATGTTTAGTAGTCAGGATTACATAGGAGAGAAGTAAGTGACCTATAGAAGCAAGGAAGTAATTTAAATTGATAGTAATGCAAATAATGTATGTTACTCCTTTCAGATCCAACAGATTTACCGTTCTTTAAGAAAAAAGCCAAGGAAACGTCTGCTCCAGCGTAAGTTAAGACAGGCATTAATCATGGAGTATCGACAACTGAGCGATGTCAAGGAAGGTGCTGAGTATAGGAGTCAAGTGGCGTATCATCATGGAGTCGCATATTCCAGTGGTTCACCAGCACAGTCTGTGGTCGGCATGGATAGACTAGACGTTCGTGGGGAAATGGTTGGTGTGGATCATGAAATAGACTTAAGTGGGGAGATGACATTAAATCCTGCCAGAGAAGCCACGATGAACAATGTGAACGATGTTCCGTCCGATAGCGCATCCACAGAATCCTCGAACTTCGAGTTTGTTTCTGCTCAAGGAATTCCACAACCTCAGCAACATGGTCCCTCTGCATGTTCATCTGTAAGTAGTTGCTGTTCTTTCTTCTCAACAGGGCTTACCTCACCGAATGTACCGACCACCACCCATCACTCCATGCGGTTGATTACAAACCCTGATGTGCCTAATCATCCAGCATCTAAAATCTCGCAAGCAGAGAGATCCGAACGTGGTACAAGAGATTCTCTCGATCTTATCCCATCTCCATCCTCCGGACAGGTTTTTCCCGCTCATAGTGATACCCACCAGATGGGTAAGCTTTCCGTACAGACAGGAAAGGGCTTCCATCCTGCTTCCTCCTCTGTTTCTGTAGTTTGGTGTCATGAAGCAATAGCTGAGGCAAACAGGAATTTATTACAATGTGCCGAGCATCCTCAGGTTTCGACGTGTCGCAAAGATTCCCACTTTCAGGGTAAGTTGCCTTGCACCGAGAGGATAGGCGGCCAGATTGAGAAAGAGCATGGGTCTTTCCTACCTGAGCTTGAGAAAATGAGCAGCAAAATGAAGATGCCACGATACGATTTCCACCCATATGGAGAACCAAAGGTACACAAGGAATACTCATCTGACGCATCGTATGTAAGAAACCAGTGGAAATCAAGCAATACCAGTCACAAAAATGCCAATGTGTCCATTAACCAAACCAGCTATGAACGTAAAGAATATAGGAGCTCACCGGAGCCAAAATGTCAGTTGAACGAGCAGCAATGCCAAAGCACCGAAGAAAACCAATACTTTGAAGAGCTGCACGATGCCATCAAGAGAAGCAGCTGGAACGAAAACCTTACAGCGTTAGTCCTAGGAAATCAAAGACTGCTGAGCCAGATTGCACGAGAAAGGGACAAGGGCGTATTTTCTAATACGTCCACACAGGTTTATCCAGGGCTGAAAAGCAACGAACAGAACTATATCGCTCCTACCCAGTCACTAACTGATACTGGTTGCTTACTTGTCAAACCTGTTGGTCATACCTCTCTTGGTCAAGCCCAGCTTCCCCCGTGCCTAACACCGCACGGTGATACTTTAGGTCCCGCTACGAGGTCAGAAGAAAATCACAACTATTCTCTGGTCAACATGAACAGCCTCCACTTTACCGGCCAACCACCGCATCTTCACGAAAACATTGTCTTCCCTCAGCTGACCAAAGCTTCCCCACCTCTTTTGCAGGTACCAATGGAGATTGCACAGCCTCTCGGTCCATTTGTCCCGGTTCGCTCTCTGGCTCCCATTCAGAATTATAACTTAGTAAACCAGTTATCACCTTTCTTTGACAATCGGCATCGGCCACTGATGGGCCTGCAATGTCCGACGTTTGAATTCCCTGCTCCTGGTGAATGCCCTGGCGATCAGCTCATGCTACAGTCTATGTTTTCCAGGGCCATGCAACCCAAGCCTTCTCCGTTGGGATTCGCTTTAGATAACGCAACGGCCGTCCAAGCTTCACAGCGGATGAGTTACCAGGCTCCTCTTGTTTCATCTGGATATCAAGTTACGCCATACCCGGATGTTTACAACATGTTCCGCGCGGCCAACCTCTTAAGTCCCTATCATACAAACCCACCTGCAAACTCCGGTGATAAAACGAGTAGTGACGAAGCTGCAGTGGACGCAAGCAAGGCGTCTGATATTCAGGAAGGCATGTCCCAAGAAGACGACATAGAAATTACAGATGATGTTACACCAAAGAAGGACTTCCATACCGTTAGACACCGGCCCAGGGCAAAGGCACCACGAAAGCGCCAAACCCACGAATGTAGTTTATGCCAAAAAACATATTCACGAGCCTCTGCACTGAAGATTCACATGCGAGTTCACACGGGCGAGAGGCCGTTTATTTGCGATATCTGTAATCGATCATTTGCACAAGCAGGTGGGCTTGAATCACACAGGAGAAGTCATACTGGAGAGAGGCCATTTAGGTGTGACGTTTGTGGGCGGAACTTTTCTCATTCGACAGCTGTCAGAAACCACATGCGCACGCACACCGGAGAGAAACCATACGCGTGTGACCTCGGTTGTGGTAAGAGGTTCGCTGACCAATCAACGCTGAAGAAGCATCGTAGAATCCACACCGGCGAGAAGCCATTTTCGTGTCCGCAATGTGGAAGAATGTTTTCTCAGCTGGGAAATATGAACAAACACGTCCGCTGCAGACACGATGAAAAAGCAGAAAGCTGAAAAAGGGCACTCGCTCTTACTTCCACAGCATTTTGACCTTGTGAAGTGACTTCGCTTTTGCAAATTCACCGTTAATTACCCCAACCCAAGAAATCAGACTACATATTAAAATCAATTGTTAAATCTACTGCAGTACACCAGGCACCGGTAACTTCCGAAACGTCTTACTTAAGATTTTTTTCTCGCTTTAACTATAAGGTTCATTAATTGCTTACGTTAGACATCATAAAAACAAGACATGCTTTCACGACTGCGAAATGAAATGAGCCGTCTTTTCACTTAAGGACCGTTCATTTTTTACTAGGAAGGGGGGAGGCTTGCGGGATTTGGGGGGTGGGGGCAATGCAAAAAACACAGCTTTCGAGGGGGGGGGTGCCATCCCAAAAAATAGGGAAAAGGGGGGGTCGCCTGAAATATTTTCGCAATACTTTGAAATAGCATAATGTTTCAACAGGAGCCCATCAATGAAATCGCTGCCTCAAGGGGGGGGAGGGGACATGTGAAAAAAAATTGACAAGCTGAGGGTGGTCACGCAATTTCTAAATCGTTCTTTCCGAATCTCACCAGCCACCCCTCCCATGTAAAAAATGAGCGTTCCCTTATGGCACATAAACTAACTGCTTCAGAAATTCAGACGTCAATTCGTTAGTGTTGGAATCTCCTAAGGTTATCATGGAGACGTTGTTGTTTAACTGTTTGTTAACGTAACGTGCAAGTTTTCACATTTTTCGACTATTTATTTCTGGTTTTCTTGGTGCGTATGTTAAAGAAGACACCAAATTACCGCTGTTAGTAGATATGTATACGCTCACAGATAACATGGGTTAATTGCTGAAAACATTTACATATTTCTTTCAAATACAAGTGACGCAGCGCATGAAATGATTGTTGTGTTGCTTTACTGAAACAAAAGACGTCTCTTTAGGACACACTTTGAAATTGAAATACTTGGGAATAGCTTTGTTGATCTTTCTAACAGATCGTGACAAGCCTTTCAAGTGAAATGTTGAGAAGTTAACAACTCTAGGCAGCATTTTCAACTGAAATCTGCGCCCTACTAGAACGGTTTAGTTCTAAGAATTGGAGTCTTCTTTACAGTTGAGTTTATAATAAACGCAACATAGTCTATATTGCAGATGATGCAGCTATACATCAGACAGTTAAGTTGTGAAAGAGCCTAATTAGTTTTCTTAAATATGTGTTGCTACGATGTATAAAAGGTATTAACAAACTTTTAACATTATTAACAAACGTTTAACATTATTAACAAAACGTTTAACAT
The DNA here is from genome assembly GCA_949710005.1 of Ricordea florida. Classification (NCBI taxonomy): domain Eukaryota; kingdom Metazoa; phylum Cnidaria; class Anthozoa; order Corallimorpharia; family Ricordeidae; genus Ricordea; species Ricordea florida. The sequence continues at coordinate 5,935,514 of OX453287.1, read as the reverse complement.
TATTAACAAAACGTTAAACATTATTAACAAAACGTTTAACATTATTAACAAACGTTTAACATTATTAACAAACGTTTAACATCATTAACAAACGTTTAACATTATTAACACAACGTTTAGTTACGTTTACTGCTAGGCATGGAATTGAGTTTTATATAGTAACTAAATATATATTCAAATGTAAAAATAAAGTAAAAGTTGTTCAAATCGTGATATGCATATTATCTTTTTCAGGATGACTAAATCGCGTGGGTAGGTGGGTCGTGCGTCGTGGGTCATGGGTCGTGCGTCGTGGGTCGTGCGGCGTGGGTCGTGCGTCGTGGGTCGTGCGTGATAATAGGTCACGCTTTGTAGATAGTAGCTCTTGGAGAAGACTCTTGCTCGTAGAATTTAAAGGCACCGTCTTCCTTCACACGGCCCTTCACATTCATGAAAAAGTTTCTCCGATAAAATTCAGTAAAGAAAACGTATCAGCGAAAGATGTCTTCCCCGGCCATCTCCCATTTTCCCGCATGCTCCTTGTGCACTTTCCGTTTTTACTGAAATACACATGCGTCTAAGGAAACAAATTCCGGTTTAAAAAAATCTAAGATAATCGCGGCTTTTCACGTTCACTGTCTATGTCGTTGAAAACAAAATTATAAACTCACGAACCTCCATCGCTGTGCACAATAGTAGCAGCGGATTTTCTTCCTACAAAGAAAGGGTACGTGATTTTGTATACAGTGACAGAAGGTCTTACCTTTAACACAAAAGTAATCATGGCTAAAAAATGTTCTACTTACCAGCATATCGGCATTTGCCTCCGCCATGGCGAGTACAACACCGCTCCTGAACTTCGTCGGTTTCTGCTTGCACTCTAGTTGGCAACATTCGTTTTTGGCCAATCATATGAGAGCGTTCCCACGCTACTAATAAGACAATCTTTGCATGATGCATCAAGAGTTTGCAACAGAAACATACCAAAACTCTTTATGGATATCTTCCGGATAATGTCGGACTTACTTTTCACAGACATCAGACCGTTTTGATACTCGGGTTGGTTTCACTAAGAAGAGACGGACCGGTCTCGCTTTATTCAAAAAGTACGTGTGGACTCAACACGTAAGACGCAGGACTCGCGCGCGACTCACGACCCACGACCCACGACACACGACCCACGACCCACCCACCCACGCCAATTAGTCAATCTTTATCTTTTTAGGGAAGAGAGTAGATATTTTGTATATATATTTTATATTATGTGTTTATTTATAAATATTGATTAGATATTTTGATTTGACCGAACCACAAATTTTATTTTCCTTGGTTTCAAACTCATTATCAAACATTACCATACCAGAAAACAAAGGAAAATAAAATTTAAACCTAAGGAAAAAAATGAACCACAACATATACGCCTATAACCCGTCTTTCGTCTGTTCAGCTCTGATTCGAGGTCTTCTCTTCTCATACTCTCGAACCCTCTTCACGTTGTGTGCGTCGCAGACTGACTACCCTTGTGAGTCTCTTCCATTCGGCCCTGTTGCTCAAGGTTGAGAGCCATTGATCTAAGAGGGTCTCCCAGGGGGTCCTTGTTCCCTTGTTCCCTTCCAAAATTGCCCTATGTTCCCATGTTCCCACACATTTTCGTAAATTGTTCCCCTTTGTAATTTTTCGAATTTTGTTCCCCTGTTCCCAAAAATTGGCTAATGTTCCCTTGTTCCCTTCGATATTTTGCCAATGTTCCCTTGTTCCCCAAAACCCCTGGGAGACCCTCATCTAAGACATGGCCACAATTCAGTGCACTTTCTTTCATGTCACAAAAGAGTGTAAAAAGATCTGTATCCTTGTTTCAGCCTGACAGTTTCATCCTTTCTCTGATAGAGCATTATCTGTCGTTAATCAGACTATTGCCTTTCCTTATTATCGGCGTTCGATAGCCTGAGGTAACATAAACGCGGCATCAATACCTCTTCGGAGATAGTTTCGTAACCGAAATCGCGTGGTCACAAAACAGGCTCGGTCACCGTTGCTGACTTGGCCTGGTCACCGCTGAGGTTGGCCTGGCCCCAATGCTTATCCAGTTATGTAGCGTTCTTTTGCCCAGCCAATCGAGCCATTTTCACAGAGAGAGGATGGTGAAGAAAAGACATTTTATGGAGGTAAAATTTTGTACTTTTGATTAGGCTTTTGATACATATATTTGTGGACATAATGTCGTCAGTGTTGCCCAATTGTTTGGTATTGTATAATTTTTGTGAAAGTAGCAAAGGTCAATGAAAGCGTTATTTACATTCAGTTTATCTTTTTGTTACTTGGTTGTATGACTGCGTCAACAAACCGCTTTAGAATCACGCACATAATTTTTCTGTCCCGTCATTGGCCATAAGTGGTCACGTGTTATGTCTCTTCTCGGCGATTATCAGGCGATAATGCTCTGTGAGGAATTGAACGTACTCGCTCCAGTGGCAAATCTCGCTTTTTGGAAGGGCTTTGTTTGTTTCAATTTTGTTGATGTGTTTACAAATACGTAGGTGTGGAACCCAGAAAGACCGCAGCATCTGTTGTATTGTCGCTAAGGAGAATTTCACGATGTCGTTGATAGAGCAACTTTACGAGCAGCCATATTGAGATAGAGGTAGCTGTATTTTGACGAGATTTCAAGAGAAAAAAAGCTTCAAAGTTAAAAGTACGTGGACTGTTCATATTTCTTGTCTAAAATATGCCTGAAAAAATAACTGGATTGTGACTGGATAAGAGCCGTGAAGTTGAAGTGTAATACGAGGGCAAAAAGTTTAACACCAGTGTAAATTACAATTGAAATATGTTCAGTGTACAATTGTTAACAAGAAATCTTACGGTTTTCTCGTTCAATGTGTGATTCATTTACACTTGTGAGTTTTCCAAAAACTGAGCTCAAATTGAACTCAAAACCGTATGATTATCATTACTAACTTAAATGCTGCCGTCTTTTTCTTTTTAGTCATTCCGCTTGACTCTTATGGAGGGGGGTGAATAGGGATATGCAAATCCGCTGATCCGTCATAATTTAGTGACCGAATCCGTCGATCCGTTGTAATTTAATGACCAAATCCGTCGATCCGTTATTGAAGGATCCGCAAATCCGTTGAAAAATATGCTCTGAATCCGAAATCCGGGCCAGAATATTGTCAAAATCCGTCGATCCGTTTTCCTATTCACCCCCCTCCTTATGCTTTTCACTCCCCAGCTACGTGGTTTGCAAGCTGCCGCGACGGACCAGAAAAAACTGATATCAGGTAAGGATTCTAACAACAATATGGCACTAAACCCAAAGAAGAGCCGGATTTGAAAATGTACAGCTAGCTCATACACAGACACTGGGAACGTGTTGAAAGTGTTGAGTTATGCAAATCAAACTCTTTGATTTGTCGCTTAGGAGGACTGAAAAATAAAGGAAACTGAGACTCTTGGTACTGTAATTCTCAAAAGTGGTCGCGGTCAGTTACAGAGTTTAAGTGACAGTTTAAACAGGATTTCACAAAGGTGGTTATTACTGTTTCGTAGGAATCAAGACGGTCCGTTAAATAAGAATACTCGCAAATCGTACAACTGATCCTTTTCTTTCGATCTGAAATCAAAATATGCAATATAATCTATTTGACTAAATCACTCTTCTGTAAACAAAACAATCAAATTGAGTAAAGCGGGCTAGCTGTATAAACGTTTTAACAATCACTGAGCCATGTGCTTAATGGTCGCAATTCCATGCACGTAACATTAAAAGGCACGTCTAATTCACACAAAGTAACAAAATTGAGATGATAAACGACATAACAAAGAGAAGCAGCACACTTACTTCTATGGCGAGTTTTCTTAGCTTTTCTTAATCCGGATAGCCGTCGAAAGAGTAGCGGGTAAGCAGTAAATTGCAGTCAAAAGGTGACCTCCAGTAAGAACTAAACTATCGCTTAATTGAACTTTAACCTAGCCTTATATTTCCGGTGGGCGTGTGCAAACCTAATTTTTCACATATTTCAACTCCTACGTCATACATGTTAACAATTACTACAGCTCGTCGCTTACGAGAGTGGTCACAATTAGAGTTTCACCTGTACTTTATTGTGGTTAAGTAATTATAAGGTCCTCGGCTTCAATCTTGTCATCGAAATGAAATTTCCCGTGACAGTTTATATCTCTGGCAATTATCCCTCTTGTGGTAAATTTTTCAGCCTCGGAATTCACTCCTCGTTACAACATAGCTTTAGGAAAGCGCGGGCTTAATGGTGGTTAATAACTTAATAATACGCGCGATCCATTGGCCCATGCGTTGCATGCTGATGTCAGATTGTAAAGTTGTGAGGTCTTATCAGTGTTTTAAAAGAAATGGTTAACCATCGAGTTATGGACGCACTTGGGAGGTTGGCTAAGCACTCGAGAAGCTAGAGATGGTTGCACGCTGCAGTTTTTACCATTTCTTCATTATAACACTGAGCCTTGAGAAAGCGTGCGCTATGATTGTGTAATACTGTTTCGCACCTCGGTTTTGGGTGCTACTCGGGTTGAAGACTCACCAGGAAAATAATGTCAACGGGATCTACCAGTTGTTTTTGTACTACTTTAATGTCACAATTTTCAATCTCGCGACAGCTAGCTACATGTGTATATGCGTAGTCAAAATTCTGTAAGGCGTTATCCCGTGATGACACGGCTATTTTCCTATCTTACTTGAAGAGAAGGTGTAAGACACTGTTTTCGATAACAGGATTCTCTCTCACTGATCACTCGATTTCTCTGATCACGCTAGTCCCACAAGCGAGCTGAAAACTGATTGGCTAAATTCTAAGAAAGAATAATAATCTTGCGTGTCCGGTTTTATCGCTAATAAAAACAATCAAAAAAGATACCGTGACTCAAAATTAATTATAGCTGTCAACGGAGTGCAAAACAAATACACTCGATTCATTTGCCCATGAACAAAGTTGCTAAAGTTGTGAAGTCTTATCAGGGCGTAAAATTAACTTTTTTTTCCCGGTAGCCACTTGGCTCCTAAACATTTTAAAGGGGTAGCCAATTCCAAAAAGTTGGTGGCCATTATGTTTATGAGCTCACTTGGTCGACATGTTGTCAAACGCAATGAAAAATGAGCCCGCAATTTACACGTGCTACAAAGAGGACACTAGAATGGTTCATATACAACGTAAAAGGTTACCTAAATACAAGATGGCGTCCAGTAGATTTACGTTCGTATGTGTGCTGCGTTTTGGAAATGAGTTTAATGAGGAACTTTGCTGTAGATTTATCTTTACAAATCTTCAACAATCACTAGATTTCTAGGTAAGATGTGATTAGAAATTCTAGTCGCCAATTTGGCGACTAACTTTCAGGATTTGGTCGCCAAAGCGAAAAATGTAGTCGCATTGGCGCCTGTATTAGGCCCATTTTCACGCCCTGCTTATGTTATAAAAGAAACAGTAAATGCGGCAGCTGTACGAGTATGGAGTTATGGACGAACGAAAGAGGTTGCTAAGCACGAAAGGAGCACAGGAGATGCTCAAGGCGCTCCAGTCACAGTGCATTGTTGGTAAGATATTAGGTCAGTCGTAAGGTGACTTACTGCACTAGGGGTTGACACATTATGCCAGCATAATTTCGAGCATAATACTAGATGTGGAGCATGATAGTGCATGATAGTTTATGATAATACTATATGTGCATGATAATACTATATGTGCATGATAATACTATATGTGCATGATAATACTATATGTGGAGCATGATAGTGCCATTTTGCAACATAACAGTTATTTCCTTTTTTAGAGCTACTATTGTCCATTTATTAAGTTAAAACTACAAAATTTCAAGCTATTTTAATTTTCTACATGGTTTCCATTTCTATTATCGCACTTCATGGGGGTCCCGGAAAAAAATTTTTACGGCACAATTATGACTCACCGGGGTCCGGGAAAACAATTTTGCGGCATAATTACGATTACAATAGTTACAGTCGAGCATAATTTGGAGCATAATAGTCCGTTTTGGGGGCAGTGCCAAAAAGCATAATGCTCGATTTTAGGAGCATAATGTGTCAACCCCTATACTGCACAGTGTTGCTTTGTCCGAGGGGATCACAGAGATTGCGCATGCTAAGTGAGGTTACACTGCTGTTTGGATGTGTCCATTCTGATCGTTGCGTGTTGATGACGTCTCCAAGTCTTGAGTAACTGTTTCTGCTGAGAAAGATAGAACAACTTCAAACATACAACTTTTTACATTTTTGATTTTAACAGTTACGCGAGAGCCGCCGAAGCCCTATATAGCATGGTATGACGACAAAGCCTTATTATCACAGATAAAGGAATAGCACCATTTTAAAGGCAAAATCGCTGAATGTCCGGTTCATAAATAGTGTATCGGGTCTCATTTTTCCATTTACTGATTTGAGAGAGTCTTGGTGCTTAAAAATGTCACGTAGTATAACATATGGTTGAAGTTGATCTAACGCTCGTTTGATTGGTTATTTTTGTAAGGATTATATGTGGCGAACCATTGTTGTAGAACTATATTTGGAGACGTTCAAGGGATCCAGCCATCTATAGGCATCTTAGTTACCCAATACACCACGCGTTCTAGTTCGTTATTTTTTATCGCGATTGTATACTGCAAACTATTACTAAAGAGTCATAGTTGGTCACATTCAAACGATCTAGCATTTTATAACCATGAATTGTATACTCAATTGTTTACCTTATAATATAAGCCGAGGAATTTCGGAGATTTGATTGGATGATAGTATCACTATTTCCGCATAATAGTGGTATAACAGCAAAATTGGATGGTATAACAACATTACCATGACAACACTGAACCCAATTACCTTTTAGCTTTTGTTTTCAACTGAAAATGGCGGAGATTCCCGGAAATTTCCGGTGCAGGAGATACAAAAGCTCGCGGAAAAAGCAGTAAAAAAACGATTAAGACGTGGATGAATGTTTGGAAGTCGTGGATAGAAAGCAACGGCCTCAACTAAACGACGACATTGTCAGCTACGAAGCGAAAATTCAGTCTCAGCTTCTATTATAAACAAATAATAGCATGACCTGTACGTGGTATTTGGCAATAATACGGCGGCTCGTAATATTTCCAAATTCTCCAAATATTTTGGACAATTTTGAAATATCATCACTCGCGGTATTATTGCCAAATACCACTACATGCTATTACCTATACTAATACACCACGCGTTCTAATTCGTTATTTCTTATCGCAATTGTATACTGCAAACTATTACTAAAGATCCATAGCTGGTCACATTCAAGCGATCTAGCTATATTTATAATCATTAATTGTTTACTCAATGGGATTTACAAATTAACATAGATCAGCAGGTGACTCTACCTTGTGTGCAACAAGTGTGGGTGCTTTCGGTTTGTCTTCTTACTATTTTCTTATCAAAGTGGTATCTCTTTACCAAAAGGCTAACGCGTCCGCTAACAACGACGATGAGGAGAAATACGGACAAAGCTACTGCGCAGCCCACAAAGATGGGAGATTCGGGATCAAAGACATTTGTTTCATCGTGATCTTCGTCACTTGTGACGCCCTGACGAAAATAAACAGAGATGCAATGATGAATAATTGGGGTAAGTTTTTGACGTACATACAGATGTGCACAAAACTAGTCTATAATTTAGTTAAGTAATAAACCGCAGTTTCTATGGGTTTATCGGCCTAATAAACCACGCGAGATGTTTGGACTGATACGAGAAGAGCCTATAAATTACAAGCCGCAACACCGATCGAGTGTTCTCCCAACATCCCAAGTGGCTTTTTGAGCCGTTAAACCCATAAAACTGCAGTTTTTTGCTTTTATAAAATAACTTTAAATAAAAACCGAAATTTATTTAGCAATTAATGAATGAGGCCGAGTAGGATATGAAGAATTAAGCGGATCGAGGAAGGTGTTATCCACCGAGGCCGTAAGCCGAGGTGGATAACACCCTTCCGAGATCCGCTTAATTCTTGATATCCTACGAAAGCCGAATTCATTAATTGCTTTATTATTTATCAAAATATTTTCAAACACTTAAAGGAGAAAATGAGCTTCATTTTCACAAATTTCACACCCACCAGCAATATAACAAAACAACAAAATAACACAAGCTCGTCCCCAGGTCTTCTCGGTTAACGGTGCATTAACCTGCGAAAACGCTGCATTTTTGACGTCATTTCCTCGTTTAAGTCAAAATTCTTCCAAATTGGGTCATCAGTAACTGGTTATGATGAATTAAACGTGTGCTTTTAGCCAATCAGAATCGGGGAAATATTTTGAATGAATAATAACATTATTTATCTATGCGTTTACCCGCATTAAAACCCATAGGTTTTCGACCAATCAGCGCGCGCGTAGTATCAGAGTTACTTTATAAAACTCTATAACTCAGACATGCTTGTATTCAGAATGAGATTGATAACTCAAATTCGTAAAATTTATCATGTATTTATTGCGAGAGAAAATTAAGTTGCTATCGCCCCGAACACAGGCATCGTTAAAACCCTGATTGGCTGGTTTAGCTCAGCTGGCAGAGCATGGCACCGGTATTCACAAGGTCGCATGTTTGAGGGTCTTTAAGGGGGTACCAATCCTATTTCCTTGCCATTTTTTTTCGAAATAAAACTTCCAAGTGCTCAAACCCCATTCTCACTGCAGAATTCGGAAAAAATTCCCATTCCCAATGATTGAATCCCAGTCCCAGTAACTTCAATCCCATTTTCCCAGTGCAAAACCTGGCCAATCCCGATTACCATTTTACCCCTTCAGGACCCTCTTTTCAGGTTAGATCGCACGGTGTACGTTCATGGGTGTTCGCCTCGTGGTATGAGAATTCCGGAAAAAGATTCACTGCGTATTCTATTGGAATATTATTAGATATAAGAAATGAAATCTGTTATAGTGACACAGAGGTGAACAGTTCAAGGCTGAAGTCATGCTTCTCGAAGAAAGTACCAAATGCTTTTTAGTCATGTTTTTCTTTTCTCTCATTGACTTTGACTTTGTTGATTACTTTGCAATTTATTCGTTCCGGTTTCTGTAATGATCCAATTTGATGACTTATTTCAATTACAATTAATTTGATAATCATAAATCCATCTAACTTAGTCCATGTCCAAGTCCAGGTACATACTGTATGTTGTGTTTCTACATAACCTTTATCAAACGTTCCTTATTTCTTTTATTGCCTGTCGTTTTGACAATCTGAGTGCAAGCCCGGGAGCGCAAGTCATCTTCAGAGTCAGTTGTGAGTTGTAATAGAGTCAGTTGTGAGTTGTAACAGAGTCAGTTGTGAGTTGTAACAGAGTCAGTTGAGAGTTGTAACAGAGTTAGTTGTGAGTTGTAACAGTCAGTTGTGAGTTGTAACAGAGTCAGTAGTG
>OX453287.1:5806121-5923621 GCA_949710005.1 Ricordea florida | reverse complement strand
GGTGTGGACCGCTGGTATTGACCTCCAACAGGTGTGGATCGCTGGTATTGACCTCCAGCAGGTGTGGACCGCTGGTATTGACCTCCAACAGGTGTGGACCGCTGGTATTGACCTCCAACAGGTGTGGACCGCTGGTTTTGCCAGCTGGAAGAGCGTTGCATGGTTATCGCGAGGTACGGGTTCGAATCCCCTTCCAGTCTATGTTACATAGAATATCCACATGGTTTTTAGGTTTTCCACGGTTTCCAAGATATCTCTTCACAACTTTTTATCTCTTGATTCCCTCGCACAGGGTTTTCGCTTACGTGATATGACATCTACCAGGATGTCCAGTTCTTTGCCGCGCGAACGTCTGACACTTAACATTAATTCCTCTAGGAAACAACGTCATTTCACCACTACACCTCTTCCTTTTTCGGGCTAAATCGCAGTAGCACAAATTGGTGTAAATACTGCTTGGATCGAATCCTTTACTGTCCTGAACACGTTTCTTGGATCTGAGTAGTAATTCTCCACATTGAGTGTCATGGACTTCCTGATTTGTTAGTTCGGAGAATTTTGAGATATCGATCAGTTTAATATTTTTCAGGTGAATTATTTTCTCAATTCTCAGCATCGGTTTATCAAGTGGGGAAATTGCGTCTTGGTCAATTCTGGAAGTAATATATGGGAGGCCATATCAGTCAAAACTGGTATGAGTTCACGACTGGTGATTGAAAACATCGATCGCTATGGTTGAGTTCACAATTGGTGATTGAAAACATCGATCGCTATGGTTGAGTTTATCGATTGGTGATTGAAAACATCGATCGCTATGGTTTAGTTTATCGATTGGTGATCGAAAATGTTGATCGCTGTAATTGAGATTATCGATTGGTGACTGAGAATGTCGATCGCTATGGTTGAAATTATCGATTGCTGATTGAGAATAATGGTCATTTTAAGTCACCAATCTTTTTTTCGACCATAGCAATTGTCAGTCTTGATATTCAATCGATTATTGGACCATAGCAACCGTTATTCTCAGTCAGCAATCGATAATCTCAACCATAGCGATCGACAATCTCAATCACCAATCGATTATCTCAATTACAGCGATCGATGTTTTTAATCACCAATCGATAAACTCACCCATAGCGATCGATATTTTCAGTCACCAATCATGAATTCAACCATAGCGATCGATGTTTTCAATCACCAATCGTGAACTCATACCGCTTTTGACTGATATGGCCTCCCATAGTAATAACTTTTACGAGTTTTTAAACGACAGCTTCGTTGCTACGTACAAAACGGGTCACACGTCTTAAAAAAATTTCACGGCGTATTTGTTCCAAATTGCACACGAGGTCATTTGAATACTTACATAATAATATACATGCAAAAATTCCAACACCGTGATTGGATGAGAGCTCGCCAATTAATCCCAAACAGTGCAGAAAATTAAAATTGAGTACGTAGTGTTGAAATTGAGTGCAGAAACCTGAAATTAAATGTTTGCATGTATAATGATCATAAAAACTACGGGCTCCTGTAAGTAATCAACTGATTTCGAGTGCAATTTTACAAAAATAAGCACTCTGAAATTTCTCGAAGACCGCAAATTGCACTCGAAACCGTTTGATTAGCCATGTTAGCTATACCAAAGCATTAATGTAGGTCATGGTAGATATCCACATCTTGTTTGCGTAGTTCGTCGTGCCTTACCCAGTCATTCAACAGTTCGTTGCGTAGATCCTACACTACTGCATAAATATGAGGAGGCGTCTACTTACCCTACGGTTGTTATGGTAACATAGGCCCACCAAAATCCTTCAAATACGCCTCGATGAAAGTTGCGTGGAAAATCGACAGAGTTTGCCGATGAATCCTAACGAAAACAAAAACAGCAATATTTGTGGATATAAAATTGAGCGATTTCTTGTGAAAAAATTTGTTTATCATTTATTGTTTGATAACTAAAAGCTTGATCTGCCCTACATTCCGGCGAATACCTCGTAACGTCCGTAATATGCGATACGATATTATATTTCACTTGTTTAAGTGATAATTTACGCTTTTGAATTGCTATGTAGTATGCTATGATAACCAGTTATACCAACCTAAGTGATTAGAAAGGGATTTTGCAGTTTTTTGTTAGTAATTGTATAAATAAATGCAAATTTGTAGAACGTCAATTTGTCCTGTTTTAATACAAATGCAAGAAACATTAAAGAGGTTGCTTTATTTAGGGCTTGTCCTTCCTCAGAGAACCTTGAACCTTTGCACCAATATGAAATACTTAATGTTTATATCAGTGCTTTACGTTAAAGCAAATGATGAACCTGAAGAAAAAGAATTTGCAATTTTCCTGTCTTCAAATGGAGGTTTTCTTTGTCATTGAAGCATGTGTTAGGACCTATTGGCCATAAGTGTAAAATAATTAGTTTCCAAAGAAGGTGGTGCAGCGTCGGTGGGAAATTAAGGCCCTACTCTGGGGTCATCCTCGGTGTAAAAACCTGTGAAGTTTTTCTTTGTTATTTCTCTATTATTTTCCTAGTCTCTATTGTTTTGTCTCCTTTGTTTCCTTTGTTCTACGTCACTCGTGAGCGTAACAGGTTTTTACACCGAGGATGAGCCCTACTCTGGGACTTTAAGTCGCCGTAACTTTGGACGACTTTAGACTTAAGGCGACTTATGTAAAATTGACTGATAAAAACATGGTGATTTAACTCGACTTTAGGCGACTTAAGGTCTCAGAGTAGGTCTAGATTACAACAAACCACAAAAACGTTTACCAAACAAGTTGATAAAGTACGTTTTACCACTTGAATGTTTAAGGAATGTTGACTTTTCGAGTGTTAGCCCTTTGACAGATAAACCATGTTTTGTGTGTTTACCTTAACCCTTTAAACTCTGAGATCAAAATCTTAATTCTTCTAACTGATCTCAATACATCTTTCATTACATCAGTGTGGAGATTTTGATGTTATATCAACAAAAACCTGTACGAGTTTTCAGATGGCATATTCTCATGAGCTCTATGGTTGCCTTTGTAGTAATATGTTTAAGAGAAGATGCATGTTGGTCACTCTCAGGCAGTAAACGGTTAACTGTGGGGCAACTCTAACTAGCTAGCTCCAAGTTTGGAACTCTTCTTTCGCCGAGCTTAGATATACAACAACAGAACTTACCAGCACCCAGATGAAAACTCCTGCTACCGAGGACATTAGGAAGGCTATAAAAACAACAGGTCCTGTCTCCTTTATTGCGTACCACACCAAAAGTCCTTTCTCAATTGACGACGAAGGATTTTTGGTAATAAGAACCACTCCGGGTGAGTCTATGATCTTCACATATGGCATGTCTCCCCAATACGATCCTTCATCGCTGTGAATTGGCAATATAGCATCGGCTCGACCATCAAAGAGTTCCCTTTGAAGACCTTCCAGACTCGACGACCGGTTTAGATATAAAACACTCGGAACAATACCTGAGAACTTCTTGCAACAAACGCGGACCGTGCGAGTAAAAATGTCGGCCAATATTCCCTTTATAATAGAGTTATCTCCTGTTTTGTTGTCACTGGGATTGTAAGCGAATGGCGGAGCATGCAGCCAAGAAACTTTGATTTCATCAGGGCACGGATCACTGTACACTAAACAGTCATCCCAGATATCGTTTTTTATCACTTCTGATTGGTTTAAGTCCTTTTGCTGCGATCGTTTCCTCTTTAACTCTATTTCGTCACAGCTCGGTTCAGTCGGTTTCTTTACATCCGTATTAAGATCCACATCTAGGTAGTCAAACTGTGAAATTGCAGTTGGAAATAAGAGAATTATGACCCATAGAAACAATAAGTGAGGGCAAAAATAGGTTGAAGGCGAGGCAAGAACCATCTTAACGGCTTTGTTAACGTAGCATAAGTTGTTAAATTTACATAACGCACGTTCTTTCACAAAAACAATCACTAATTGGTTGTTGGTAGCTATTTAATTGAATGCAAATTTGCTTATGTTTTAAGCACGCAATATCTGCCTGTCCTCTGTCCAAACCAAAATTGTATGCACGAAACGTAGTTCATCTTATCCATATAAACCCAAATTTGTCATTCTATTTCAATTTATTTAACATATAGATTTAACTATAATTTTACTTTTTAGTTCTGATTTTGCCGCGGTTGTTGTCCCTTTAGTACAATGTGGTCGCGTCCGCCCTTCAAAACACTCAGGTTAAATATTTAAAAGGTTAGAGAATTATCGTTTAAAATTTACTTCCAAACAACGAGGTGCCATATTGGAGGAAAAAACAGGTGTAAAGGGGTTAATTATTTTCTCTGAAACTGGTCATGCGTCAATAATGAAATTAAACTGGGCACTTAATTTTAATATTTGAAAGGTTAGAATTTTCTAGCTCACAATTTAATCGCCAGTAAATAATAAGCCTTAGTGTAAATACTCAGGTGATTATACAAAATCGCGCGCTCTGATTGGTTCGCTATCTCGGATTATCAGCCGATAATCACCTCGACGAACAAAATGGCTGCCAGTCGTTCGCGCGCTTTTGATGAAATAATTTTTTTTCGTGTTGTACAATGCTTTTTCTTTTCTGGGTCGAATGCTGACGTCAGATCATAAAAGAAATGGTAAACGCAGCAGCTGTGCAACCATCGAGTTATGGACGCACTTGCGAGGTTTGCTGAGCACTCAAGAAGCAAGAGAGCATCTCTTACGCTTCTTTTGTGCCTAACAGCCACCCGCGTGCGTCCATAACGCAATAGTTGCACGCTGCATGTTCACTATTTCTTCAATTTACTTTTTTGTAAAAACATTGCACATTACCCTGCAATCGCCATCCAATTTCATGGCCAGAAGTAATAACGTTTCGGTGACTCAAGGCTCAAAAGGTATAAATTGTTTTCTTTGCATGCCATATCTTTTTCATCACGTAATGCGTGCTGTCCACTAAATATTCTTGTTTTTATGTGACTTATTTTGGATGAATTATTTTAAGTGCTTATGCGATGCTTGGAAATCTTCGTACTGTTTCGGAATCACCGAGGTATCCCGGAATACATCACGACGGAAAACCTTTGCTCGTTTTAAATTTTACGCACCTTAAACCTTTCAATCCCCAAAATAACCTTTATGCAACTTCTCGGCCTCCAATTTCAATCAACTTGTTATTTTCCTGGTTATAATTTATGGATGATACCTTGTAGAATAAAGCTTAACTCTGTTGCCACTCAGCGAAAGTTCAAATTGAAGGATTTAGGATTTCGAAAAAAAAACAATAGAATTTAATTCGTGGAGGATCAGTTTGGGACACCAACATGGCTGCCGTGACGCCATGTGCATATGCTCTATTCCTGGCCTTGGCTAATCTCTCGGGTAGTATCCCGACCAAAACTCCCTTGGTATTTCACATTTTAAGCGCTATGTTTCAGTTTATGTAGCGTCGGTGATCTGTATTTGTAAATGGCGCAATATAAGTAATAGATTATTAATCATTATCTAGAATTACCCTGGGACCTTTAAAAACTCTTGAGCAACCAGTCATGGATATTCTTATTTTATAGTTGGTTTGTTATCTGATCTCTTTTTCTGACTGAATTTCCGGTGGCCACGTTCCACGTCCACCAGAAGTTGAAATCCGGACGATTAGATGATTAGATTTCATTAGGTTGTTTTATCCCGGGGTTTTATACGGTTCAGATTTTTTGTTCTGACAAGGAGAACAGAGGACACCGCAAATTTAGTTTACAAAGAAGGTCGGATAACAGGGAATGTTTTGAACGCAAATCGGCTACTGCATGTAGGCCATAGTTAACTAGAAAGCGTGTTTGGCTTTTGTATTGATGTAACATGAAGTCCCGTTGTTAAGAACAGAGGCGGGGATAAGCCCCGGCCTTTCCGGGGTCCTACGGGGATCCGGTTGGTCCAAGTCTCTGATTAGCTAGGCAATAAAAAGCACGCGTTTTGCAGGTATGTTTTCACAGGAACACCAAGCCAAGATTGTAGCCAGAGATGACATTGAGCTAACCATAGTCAGTAAAAGTATACTAGTATACTAATGCAAATGTCGCAATCTGATTGACCGAGCTACAGCCATTAGACAGCACTTGGTTGAAGATCGTCTGCCAAATGATAACGTCTTCGCGCTTTAGCGAAGTTTCGCAGGAAGATTGATTATTTTGGTATTTTTTTCACCTACGCATGATTCGTTTATTATGATTTTTACTAAAGCAATTAGATTATTCGGGCTCTCTATTTGTTTTAAACAATTAGATTATGAGCTCTCGATTTCTATGCATGATAGTTGATGAAGGGCGCAGGAAACATCAGGACTCTAGGGAAAACAAAACTAATTGTTTCCCTCTGGACCATGCATTAAGTGTAAAGTATCAACCAGTTTGATAAAACATTTTTTGTAAGCTAAATCGGAGACAGCCTTTCCAAGAAGGCAGTCACCTCAACAGTAGCTAACCCCAGAGTTTTTTTCATGATCATAATTGTTATTTTAACATAATAGCCATTGCTTTCCCCAAAAGCAGCTAAGCTTATCAAGGGGGCTCACAATAATACAAATTTAAGTTATTTTTTTTATTACATCCATTTTGAAATCACTGGTGATCCCTGCAATTTGATTGGCCCATAGCAGTGTGAGTTATTCACGAATCGCACTATCTTTGGCTCTAAATCGCATCATTTTTTTTCAGCCAATTAGAATAAACTGAATTGAAATGTAAACGCGTTTCCGGTTCGTCTTTTTTTTTTCTAAAAACCGGCCACAAGATCAATAAAATATTGGCAGTAGACTAACAAATTCCTGTATTAGGACTATTTAATTGTGCGATTTCAAAACTGGATGTAATAAAGTGGTAATTGAACTGAGTGGAGTGCAATTTTGGTCTGAAATCATACTTGTCATTTCACTGAATCAAACTCGCACTGCGCGCTCGTTCGATATTTGAAACCACGCGTATGATTTTAGACCAAATTGTACTCTACTCAGTTCAATAACCATTATAAATCAGGCTCACACAAAAACAAACACACAAACAACACAAAGTCACAACAGAGAAATTTAATACATAGCTAGAAATTATTATATTATACTAGAAATTTCAATGTGAAAGTGAGTGCTGGCGAGGGGAAGTAGTTTTGTACTCATCAAGGCTGAGGGTGAAGAACAATCCGGATGTCGCGTATCATGATTTAGATTTATCGATCCCTGATGGCGTTTTCCAAAATAAATATGGGCGACGAGCATTTTGAATAATATTTCCACTCTAAAATCGAATTTTGTGCCTCCTCGGGCGACAGAATTTGTGACTCAGCGGTCAAATATTTTGCCTCAACGGGCGACAGACCTTTTGACTCAACGATCAAAGATTTAGCGGGCAAAGGACTTTTCGACTCAACGGGCGAGCTAGTAACCTCGTGCTTCCCCTTGACGCGCTCTGGACTCACTCCAACAACAGATCTGTTTTTGTGGAAGAAATCATTGAGACGTCACAGAACGAAAACACCAAACTATCACAGGCCAGTTTTGTCGGTATGAACAGGTCACACAAAAGCACAGGCAGGTTACCTTATGTAGTTGTGCCTTTCAACGAGAAGACATAACAAAGGCTTGGCTCTGATCTCCTTTAAGGCAAATGTGATGAAATATGTCTAAAAATCAAGTGTGAACTTATAATTACTGTTTTCAAATGTTGAATGAACTTCAAAGATAGAAATGAAAACCAAATAGCTACTGTTGTTAAATGTTGAATGAACTTGAAAGATAGAAATGAAAACCAAATTCATGTGAAATGGTGTAATAAACTTTTCGTATCATTTAGGGCAAGTTGATTCCTTTGCCACACTTTTCTAAAGGGAATCAAGAACGAGGTAAGATTAAAAACTGGAAAGTGTGTTTTTTGTGTATTTGTTTATGATGAAATAATTCGTTTTGAAACTGCGCGACAAAAAACGTTAACTGTATGTGAGAACAAGAAATCATTGTCTCTAAGATAACTATAAACTTAGCAATTAAAAAGCGCACTTAGAAACGGTTACATCACGCAATTCCGCCCACATTAAAAATTATTTCTGCTGTGGTTCAAGAGAGAGATCGCTTTTCTGTTCAACAAAAAGTTCCTTCAAAGACGGTGTTATTTCGTGTTCGTTATTGATAGCTTGGGTATTTGTGTAGTGTTAGCCAGGACAAAGCAAAGCCTAAATCACTTTTATCATATTCAAATCAGAGGATCTTTACAACTGAGTTGACTTAGGTAGGTAGATAGGAAGGTTTTTATTTACCACTATATTATATATATCTTATTACAAATGTTCCATATACTATTTACATAACTAGTTACATATAGTGGTGAGAAGGCCCCAAGAAACCATAAGACTTTTAGATGGGGGCCCCCTCGAAAAAATAAATAAATAAATAAATAGAATAAAATAGCTAGGACAGACGGTATTTTAAACACGGAAGTAGGAGGAAAACAACAGATTAACACTAAGTATTTATAAGAAAGCTAGAAAGTGGGGATTTAAATATATTGAAACTTGACGAAGAAACGACATTTGACGGGAGAGAATTCCATATTTTAGGGCCTTGGTACAAAATGGTAAATTGTTTGATATTAGTTCTACATGAGTGGGTTCGAAAATCTTGAGCCGATCTAGTTTGGTAGGAATGAACCTGGTTACCTGTTACAAAAATGTTTGAAAAACTATCGGAAGAAGATTATGATGATAATGAAACATAAATTTTGCTACATGAAAAGAATTTATTTTAAAGATATCTCAGTAGGATATTAAATTGCTTGAATAAAGGTGCTGAATGAGCGCGGAACTCTGAGATTGTAATTGCTCGAACAGCTCTTTTCTGTAGCAGTTAGATTCTATTTAAGTTAGTAATATATTTACTTAAAATATAATCAACATTTACTCTAAATTTATATTGACCTAGAGATTTTCTCACAAAGCCATATATATTTTCATTGAGTCGTGCTAACTAACTATGAACAGTTAGCCCAACTAAACCGCTACGTCGACAGGTAACGGGAAGTGTTTACCCCAGAAGTGAATTGAAAATGTGATCTTAGCAACTCGGGAGTTAAAGGCTTTAAAGTAATGTTTTTTTTTTCGAAACAGTGTTAATAAATTGTTTCCGTAAACTCAGACAAAAAAATTACTAATAAATAATAAATCGACTCAGGACAGGTTGGATAATTTTGGAATCAAGACAAGTAAGTTGGAAAATGAGTGAACCTTTCATCTGATGTAAGTTAAGTTCTCGTAAAGCGAGGCATAGCGATTATGGAACCCAGAATATGGAATCGTTTTAAGAGTCCAATTAATATTAGTAAAAAACCATGAAATTTTAAAGAAATATTTTTTTTTCTTTCTTGAGTTAGCAACAGGTACGTTTTAAGCCAAAGCATGTGGCATGAAATACTTACTGAACAGTACTTGTACCCAATTCTAAAAACCGACCACAAGATCAATAAAATATTGGCAGTAGACTAACAAAAATCCTGTAATAGGACTATTTAATTGTGCGATTTCAAAACTGGATGCAATAAGGTGGTAATTGAACTGAGTGGAGTGCAATTTTGGTCTGAAATCATACTTGTCATTTCAAATCGAACTCGCACTGCGCGCTCGTTCGATATTTGAAATCAAGCGTATGATTTTAGACCAAATTACACTCCACTCAGGTCAATCACCATTATAAATCAGGCTCACACATGAAACAAACACACAAACAAAACACAAAGTTGCAACAGAGAAATTTAATACATTGCTAGAAATATATTAATGTAGCAATCAAATAGTGGCCTTCGAAAAGCGATTAGTAATAATTATAAAACTCTGGACCCGGTTCCTGAAAAGCCGATTAAACTATCCCCCGATTAGCGCTTTATCCACGCTTAAAATTCTTATCCTGTGGATAACTAATCGGAGGATAAAAAGGCGTTCCTGAAAACAGATTTATCCCGCGATTAACTATCCACTGATTAAGGTCAGAACAAACCGGTCAGACTGGTTATTTTCACGTACGCGGCTGAACGCGGGAAAATATTGCAGCTGCTGTCAGTGAACTCATGAGAAAAGAAAAGAAAAATGGCGGAAAGTGAAAATGAACGTGAAGTTATCGTTGAATCAAAAAGAAGAAATAGAAAACCCAATTTTTCCGTGAATGAAATTTCTGTAATTACAGAAAAGGTTAAAAATCACCTTGCAGTCATCCAGTCGAAATTTTCAAACAACGTTACTAACAAAAAGAAGAATCAAATTTGGCAAGAAATAACCGACGCTGTAAATGCAGTGGGGATGGCAGGCCGAACGGTTACGGAAGTAAAGGATAAATGGAGAAATTTACATAGTACAGCAAAGAAAGAATTTTCCACATTTAGGAGGGAAACACAGAAAACTGGAGGTGGTCCAGCTCCAAAGCCCCCGAGTTTGTCCAGCGAAAAAATTATTGAAGTTTTTGAGGACACACCGGCTTTCAGTGGTTTAAATGGGTTTGAAGCAGGTATGTAAACAATGCTATTGTTACGAAAGTTGTCATGTGATTGCTCACTATTTGTCGGCCATATTTTCATAACGTTTTCCTTGCGAACATTTTGAGTTGCTCTTAAGCTCTGCATGTTTTGATGGAACGGCAAGTGTGGATGCTTCGGAGAAAAAGATAAGTGTGAAAACTTTAGAGGCTGAACATTCTCTGAGAAAGATTTTGTGCTCTCTGCGAAAATCATATTGCTCGTTTGTTTTGCGCGTTTGACGTGTACGAACGTAACTGAGCTGAGTGGCAATTGAGCAGTTATAAGTTCTTCTATGAAGTCATGTATAGAGCAGTTTGATAAGTTCTTCTATGAAGTCATGTACAAACAAAGATTGTAAAATTAGACATGTGAGTATTTTTATAACTTCTCTTAGGTCCAGAGGCCGCAACACCCAGTGAGAATGCCTGGGTTTGTAGTGTAGCCAACAACGAGGATGGTTCTGTGGAGGTTGTTGGCGTTAAGCCAAACAAGAAAAAAAGACAGGACGACGTGCTGGAGCTTCAGCACGAATGTCTTTCGCTTAAGAAAGAAAACTTAATTTTGAAAAAAAAGAAAATTAGAGCTGCAAGTCCAGCTTTTGCAGAGTCAATTTGATGAAATTAATTACATTCCTTAGCTGCTACCTTAGAAGAACCCTGTCTATCTCTGTCATTTGCTTGTTCTTTATTTATTTCTGCGCAAAAATCAAAATAAGGGAAGAGTTTGTTTGATCACTTCTCATATTGTTTTGTGAGCATGGTTCAAGTGACAATGGTATTTTATATATTATTTGGTGCTTGTGCAACGTTTAGTTCTGTATTTTTTTCCAAATTGGCATAAAAGAATAACTTATGATGAGTGTTTATCTTCACTCTGAAACAAAATAACAAGTAAAAATTTAATCAGGTTGTCTGATTAAAAATTTAGCTTTTGCACCTGTGGACCATTCTACCAATGGACCATGTCCAGATGAAATTCACGTCACATTTGGTTGACACATTTTGTAGTTTGCAGCTTTCATGTAATAACTGATTCAGAAGCAGCTTCATTGAATAAAAGACTGATTTGGACCTTCTTCTTGTTACTACAGTTCATCACAACAGAAAACAAGTATTTATTATGCACATGCATTTGTCATGTGAACATGTTACTGTATTAAACATTTCATTAATATTTGCTGGTGCTTTGTGGTGTCACTTCACCTTGACATAACTTAGTGCACCTTGAAACCTTACAACTTTCTTAGTAATATATAGCAAAGTCATGCAATGTTGTTAAAGTCATAAGGGTAACAAAACAATAAAACTGTTGGGACGATACGACAACATTGTTTGATAAACTCAACTTGATATTTATTCTTAAAATGCGTGTCGCCCAAGGTAACTTACCACCGCGTGGTTCTCAATATTTTTAGTAAAACTACTTGATGGACACGTATCGGTAATACCAAATAAGGTAAACGTAACGAAACAAATTCTTAACTGAAACAGTCACGCTCTTCTTAACATTCCCCCTCCCCGCACTGAGGGGACCACAGTGTGACTTCAACGAATAAGCATAGGAGCTGAATCTCAATGTTCTCACTGAAAGTTCTTTAAAAGGTCTCTCGGCTCACAAAAGTGGTACTAATTTGTGGATTGGCCTAACCACAGTCTTGCTTCCACACTGAACTTTCGCGACACGTGAATGTCCGTCCTTGCCCAGATATGTTTCTACAATACGGCCCAATGGCCACTGCCCTCGTGGCAGACTTTGATCCAACACTAGGACAACATCTTCTTCCTTGAGGTCCTCGATGACTTTAGTCCACTTTGGACGAGTATTCAGCATAGGTAAATACTCCTTCAACCACCTTGACCACACTCGCGAGATCAACTCTTGCACCTTGCGCCACCTCTTCCGCGGATTAAACCTTGTAGTATCAACACTCTCCGGAGCAAACTGTCCACCCATTTGCCCATACAAAAAATGATTGGGTGTTAATGGAACATCATCTTTAATGTTTGCTGACTGATAGGTCAGTGGCCTAGAGTTAAGAAGATTCTCGGCGCCTGTGATGGCTGTGATTAGTTCTTCATCTGTAACATCGCTGTTATATGGCTTTCTTAGCTGCTTTTACCATCACCTCATGAGCACCACCAAAATGAGGGGCTCCTGGGGGGTTAAAGTGCCACTTTACTCCCTTCTGTGCAGTCGCTCGCTGAATTTGATCCTTGTCCAGTTGACCCATGAGTTCCTTTAGTTCGTTGACTGCTCCGACAAAGTTAGTGCCGTTATCACTAACCACCTCCTTGGGTACTCCCCTTCTGCTAATAAATCTGGTAAAGGCGTTCAAGAAGCTGTCTGTATCAAGACCCCACGCCAGCTCCAAATGAACAGCACGTGTCGATAAACATGTAAAAACACACAGCCACCTCTTAAGCCGCCGACGCCCACGCCCTTGTATAGTGGTGAACGGACCCGCATAATCTAATGCGATCTGGTCAAACGCCCGAAATGTAAAGCGCAGCCTTACTTGTGGTAATGGCCCCATTATCTGTGGGGCTGGCCTGTTCCTACGCCTTTTGCACCCATTGCATTCGTTCTCCCATGCCCTTATTTCCTCGCGGGCAGCGACAATCCAGAACCTCCCACTAATCTGTGACAGCACAAAGTTTGTCCCAGCACTGTGATTGGACAGTTCGTGGTAATGCTTTACTATCAGTTTTGTCACCCAATGACCTCTTGGCAGTATAATAGGAAATCTAACATCATAAGGAAGGGACTCAGCAAATTGCAGTCGACCCCCACACCGCATTATACCTTGATCATCCAACCAAGGGCATAACTTTTCAAGTGAACTCTTCTTAGGAATCTCCTTTCCCATCACTAGTGCTATGTGCTCTTCAGGAAATGCCTCAAACTGCGCTAGGCTGATGAT
Organism: Ricordea florida; assembly: GCA_949710005.1. NCBI lineage: Eukaryota > Metazoa > Cnidaria > Anthozoa > Corallimorpharia > Ricordeidae > Ricordea > Ricordea florida. The sequence goes on along the minus strand of OX453287.1, from coordinate 5,910,173 downwards.
TTCCTCCTCTGCATCTTCAATTTCTTCTGGTAAAAGCTCTCGTTCCTCTATCTTATCCCCTGGATTGCGCATGTTTAAGACTACTCGCCACACCCTGGCCTGCAGACGAACCAACCGTGTCCAGCTTGAGAAACGAGTGGGCAAAAGCCTCCAGTCCTTGCTTGTTGGCCCCATTTCTCCCTTTCTGCCCCTGTTCATTGTACTCTGCAGGCGACATAGTAAAACGCTTCCACAGTCTCTTACCCCTTTCTTGTGGTCGGATGTCTTCAGCTCTAGTAGCGAAGCTGGACGACTTCTTACATCCATTTTTGGCCATCTAGCCTTATCTTTAAACAGCAACCAACTTGGTCCGTGCCACCAGAGTAACTTATCTAACAGCTCATCTGGTGTTGCTCCTCTTGTACAAAGATCAGCTGGGTTCTCCTCGGTTGCTACGTGTTGCCATTGTGATGGTTCTGTCACCATCTGAATCTCTCCAATTCGATTAGCAACAAAAGGGCGAAAGCTTCGTCCATGACCCCGAATCCACCAGAGGACATCCATACTATCAGAATAGAACGTTACTGAGTGTAGGGGAAGATCCAGCACAACCGTCAAATGCTGTGTCAAGCGCAAACCCAGTACAGCCCCCATAAGTTCCAACCGAGGCACTGTTAAGGGCTTTAGCGGTGCCACCTTACACTTTGAAGCAATCAACCGGCTTGTAACAGTTGCATCATTGTATACACATTGTAAGTATACAACAGTCCCATAAGCTTGCTGTGAAGCATCCACAAAAGTAACAACTCGCTTAATAACTACCTCCTTTGTCTCACGAAGACACCTTGGCACCTGCACGTTACCAAGGCTCTGAAGTTGTTCATACCAGCTTCCAATTCTACTTGCAATTTCATCTTGTATGATGTCATCCCAGCCATATCCCCGTGACCATAGTTCCTGAAGCATCACCTTAGCCTTCATAACAAAAGGACTCACAAATCCCAGTGGGTCAAACACAGTTGCAACCCTCCTTAGTACATTTCGCTTGGTCAGTGAAACCTCTGTGGGTACATTTGCAGTCGAAATGTTGAAAGTATCCTCTGTACTGTTCCAGGATATACCAAGGGTCTTAACAACAGGTTCCTGCCCCTCAGTTATCTGCAACTCGGTAGCTCTATCAGCTTCAGGCGTGGCTGATACAACTTCTGGAGAATTTGATATTTGATTTTCCACAGACTGTCCAGTTCTTTGTACAACTGAATACCCTCTTGCACAGTTTCCACGCTGTCAATTGAATCATCCATGTACGTGGATTCAAGCACAGTTTTAGCTGCCAATGGATAAGCATCCTGGTGTTTTCTGGCATTCTCTTGAGCGACAAACTGGGCCTCCATTGGAGCTGAATTTTTACCAAATACTACTCGACTGAACTCGTAGATCTCAGGTTCACGACTGGAATCAAGTTCCCTCCACAAAATTCGAAAGTATGGACGATCTCGCTCCTCAATCTCCACTTGTAAATACATTTCCTTAATGTCACACGCCAGAGCTACAGGGTTCCTCCTGAACCGAATGAGCACATCAAACAAATCCTTCTGCAATTTAGGACCTGCACAAATTACATCATTCAATGACACACCATCTGTTTTAGCAGAACAGTCAAACACAATGCGTACTTTAGTCGTAGTTTTGTCCATGCGAATTACTGGAAAATGAGGCAAATACCAAACTTCTGAGGGTGATGGTTCATCCGGTTCGACCTTGCGAAGGTAACCCTTTTTGACATAAGCCCTGATAATTTGTGAGTACTCTACTCCTAGAGCACAGTCCTTCTTTAACTTGTTTTCTGTGTTGCGTAGACGGGACAATGCTGTGTGGTAGTTGTTAGGTAACAGAGGTTTATCCTCCTTCCATGGTACCCCAACTTGGTATCCATTTCCAGTATAATGAATTGATTCCTTAAGCTTCTTCAAAACCTCATTCTCTTCTTCGGTAAAAATCACACTATCAACCCGTTCAGTACCACAGTTTTTAACCTCCCAAAAGCTCTTCAATGTACGATCAATATCACAGCAGACGCTGTCGATGCTGACATTGGGCTCTTGGGCAAACAAAGTACGGCTAACATGTGCTCTTGCTCTTGACCCTTGCTCTCCTTCTGGTGAGCCAATGCATGTCCAGCCCAAAGGACCTAAGCGAGCCACTGGTCCTCCTTTCTCCCCTGGTACATCCGCTCTAGAATAGTGCAGCTCTGCATTGTCCACACCTATGAACAAATCCACAAATCCCTCTTGAGCTGGTTCAGCAAAATCACATTCCTTAAGGTGGGCCCATTTATTCTTGCTCTGTTTCCAGTTCTCCACCTTGTAATTTCCAGTTACCCTTTTAGGGCAAGTCTTCACTTTAACACTTTTACTGAACTCTCCATCAAGGCTTTCGATAGTCACTTCCAATGGCATAGATTGAAACGTTTCCACTTCATTGTTCAAAACATTAACTGTGACCGTCTGATATCTCTCCTTGAGACCAAGCGCTCCTGCAACCTCTTCATTCAGAAATGTCTCATTAGATCCATCATCCAATATAGCATTCACCTTCACCTTGCGACCATTTGCCTTCAACCACACTGGCACGGTGCGAAGGGAAAAAGCTTCAGTGGTCTCCTGCTTGGATGTTGATGTGTGCGAATGAGTTGGTGCCCCCTCCCGTGGAGACACCTCTCTCCCATCCTTTGTGTTACCATGTGCAAAACCATGTAACAAGTGATGATGGTTTCTCTTGCAGCCATTAATGCTACAAGGCCTCACCCTGGTGCAAGCTCTTCCCTCATGATCACTGCCCAGGCAACGAAAACAAAGCCGCTTATCCTTTGCAATTTTCCAACGCTCACTCACTCCCTGATCCTGGAAATCTTTACACCTCCACACACCATGGTTTCCTCCACAGTACACACATGGTGGCTTGCTTGTAGGCACAGCTGTTGCCCTACCAAAGTTACTGCCCTTGCTGAACAAATTTCTAGACCGACCACCTTTATCACTGTGCTTGCTGCAATCCTTAGTAGCTCCAACAATCTGAGCTTCAATTCCATGAGCCATTTCCACAGCCTCGACTCGGATTCTTACTTCCTCTTTCAACCAATCCCTCAGGCTTAACACTGACCTCTCCTTCTTGTGTTCCCTCAACCAGCGACTATAACTTTCAACTTGACTGTCCGCAAGCTTCCTTACTAGCAAACTATGCAACGTGCCTTCTCCTAACTCTCCCTCGCGTCCATCTGCCTGCAGCTTAACAACAGCTATACGAACAAGATCTGCGAATCCCTCAAATGCCTGCACATCATTACTTTTCAAAGGGGACATTTTTTCAATCTGGTCCATGTATGCCTGTAGCTTTCTACGCTCACCACCAAATTTACAGTGCAGAATTTCTTTGGCTTCATTGTATTCTGGCTATGTCACCCCTAGGCCCCTGATGGCCTTAAGAGCAGTTCCTGTAAGGCTCTGTCTTAATCTTGCCATTTTAATATTTGTTGGCTCCCCCCCTTGGTCAACAAGACTCAAAAACATCTCCCAGAAATCCTCGAATTTACTTTTCTCACCACTTTTCTCATCAGTTTCAGTTTAAGTTCGTTATATCGAGGTTTTCGATATAAAGAACCCTCGATTTAACGAACAAATTTGCCCGGTCCTCCACTGTAACTGTTTCTTGTATCGTAACACACAAAGATCGGAATTTGCATTCAGATACGCGAACAAACTATGAGGCGAGTAAAACTGTAGTCGCTAAAAGTGATAATTCTCCTATACTAATTTGCTTTTCTAGGGTATTGGGTTGTAGGCGAATCGACTTCAGTGTAGGCGAAACGTCTATGGTTGGCGAAATGGTGCAAAATTCACAAAGTTTATATTCATTCACATTCAATGCTATTATTATTGTTCACGAATATATTTATTCACATTCAACAACTAAGTTTTTATTCAAGAAATATATTTATTCACATTTAACGACACATTTCTTATTCACAAATATATTCACCCACATTTACAAGTTGTATATCCATTCACATTCAACGGTTTATATTCGTTCACATTCACGATCGAAATATTGGTTCAACACGGTGCAATATTCATTCAACATTTTCTGCGCATCCCCTTTGCGCATCATCTCCCAGCTCCCAGCGAGCCCTCCCATTTTCCTTCGGTCAGCGGATGACATTTTGAACACGTGACCTTTCTCCATGTGGCAAAACGACAACTCAGCCGAATGGTCGTCCGAAAGATGAATTGGAGAGTAAAGGCGTTGTGTTCGTGAAGAAATGAGATTTTTCAGAGGTGGAACACAAAGTCTTATGGATCGGACACGACATCTAATTCACGAAGCTTCGACTTCTGTGGCTCGCGAGATCGAAATGAATGTGGCTGGAGTAAACAGCGTACCAAATGGCGGGAAACGAAAAGTGCCTGGCCATCCATTTCGACCGTCTGTGTTCGGTTCAAGCAAACGAAAAAAAGGCGTAAAGGAGGAACCCTCCATACCGAAAAGTGTTCATCTGACTGACTGCGTAGAGAAAGAAAGCGACGACGAAGATACGGATTTTTAATTTTTTTTTTACTCGGGCTACTACCACAGGTAGCCCGAGTCTAGGTTTACCTTTTCGGTCTATCAGTCTATCAGTCTATCGACAACGTCGCAAATCGGACTACCCGCAGAGGCCCTTGGGTATTGCTATTGTAAAAACGAAGCTTCATCAAGTTCAAAGTTATTGCACCATCGATGTTGGATGCGAAAGATGTGTACTCTGAACTATCTTTGAAAGCCAATATTATGCACATGAATACTACTAACTCTTGTATTGTCATCCAAAAGCTGAAGTTAAGAATTTTGTACAGCGACAAAACATGCGTCGTTGGATGCCTCTAGTCAACAATTTGTGCAAGACAACAATACGCGAACAAAGGAGGTTATAAGGATTTTTTCATCTAATTTAAATTTTGGTAGCATTCTTGGATGAAGTTTTCTTAATTGCGGTCTGTCTCATGCGTGGTCGCGTAGAAAGTAGTTGCAATACAAACTGACTTGACTGTTTCTAAAATCTATTGAACTTGTTGTTTGTTTACAATAAAGTTCTTGGTAGTTATGACAGCAAAACGGCTAACAAAGCTATTAACTCGGTGACTGTTTGTCAGGCTGAATTCCCTCGGGCCTCTTTTCAAAATATCTCTGGATCTTTTCTTATTCAAACTCAAGTTTTTTTTTCTACGTGGTCGTGTGGAAAGACATTAGCGGGAACAGGGCTAATAAGGCTAAATCGAAAGAAAAGTATATCCGATTGAGGAGTAATATTGTTGTTTTTCCCACATATCGCTTCTTCGCCTTCGATAACTTGGAATCAGATGAATGGCATCAAGTTTCACAACTGTTTTCTTACCGTGGGAACCTGGAAAGCTGATTGGTCAACATTAATTCGATTAGTAAACAAACCCAATTATCACTGAAATTTCTGTAAAACCTTAGAAAACTTTCTGATAAAATCGCTCAGCTTAAACACGACGTCGACAAGAATTGCGGTGCGATATACAGTCTGGTAGGTTTTTTGCGGTCGTGGAACCAGCCAAAGAGTATACAATATATCTAAAACTTAGGCGTAAACTGACATTCACGTTTGTTCGAAGCCGTGCGCGTATTATCAACTGTAGCCCGAGTGAACGCTCCCGAGAGCGTCTAGTTATTGAAGTCTTTGTAACAGTACTTTTACATTTTCATTTTTTTCATTTTATTTATTTATTCCATTCCAGAATTACAAAGATAAATATAAATTACACAAGTAAGAGTAGAAATGGAAAAGGGCAAAAATATAGCAAGCTAATTGGATGCCCTTCTTTAATTGACAATAGAAATTAGGGTAAAAAAGTTAAACTTGACAATAGGAGAAGAAGAAGTATAAATTAATTAATATTGAGCAAAATAATACTGAAAGAGTGCTTTTTTAAAATGTTTTCTAGTCGCTAAGTTGCGTATAGATAAAGGAAGGTCATTCCAATAGTAACATCCAATAACAGTGGGGCAAAATTTCCTTATATTTATTCTGGAGAAACCGGGGTTTAAGTGTTGTAAGGATGCACTTCGAGTAGCGTAGTTATGTTGCTCAGATACCAGAGATACGGTGTAATTAGACGGTTTTTCATCAGTTAAGTGGTCATATAATAGCTGGCAGGTATACAGTTTAACAATGTCAGGAAGCTTAATAAGACCAAGGTTTACATAATGGGGAGTAATATGATCACGAAGTGGCACATTGTTAATTATTCTAATAGCTTTGTTTTGTAGTCTAATCAATTGTGACAATGGAGCCTCGTAATTATTACCCCACAGTACGCAACCATAAGTTAAATAGGGATATATAAGTGCATAATAAATACTTATTAAGGATTGGGATGTCACATAGGGTTTTACTTTTGCAATAACATTTACACTTTTGCTAATTTTATTACTTATATAATCAATATGGTCGTGCCAAGACAGTGAGCAATCAATAATGAGTCCTAAATATTTAACACTAAAAGACTGTTCTAGGTACCGGTCTGCTAGTTTAAGAGGGATATGTAAATTATAATTTCTTTTTTGGCGTGGTTGAAAAACCAGGTATTTTGTCTTACTTAAATTCAAGGTCAATCTGTTTGAGCATAACCATTCATAAATAGCAGGCAATTCTGAGTTTATTCTCTGTAGAAGTACTTCTAAATCTTTACCAGTCGCAGTTAAAGAAGTGTCATCAGCAAATAGTCTTACAGAGAAGTAGTTGGTTGATTTAACAATATCATTAATATAAACTAGAAAAAGAAAAGGACCTAGAATCGACCCTTGCGGTACACCTGAGCTTATTAAAAGAGAACTAGACTCGATACCATTAACAAATACCTTTTGTTTCCTGTTGCTCAAGTAAGACTTAAACCACTGATTTTCAATACTTCGAATACCATATGAGTTAAGTTTAGATAACAGAATAGAGTGATTGACCGTGTCAAATGCTTTACTTAAATCAAGAAAAATAGAAACCGCATATTTTTCTTGATCAATAGCTTTTGTTATCTCATCCATAAGTTCTACCAAGCAATCAGTTGTGGTGCTCCCAGATCTAAAGCCATATTGATTAGATACTAAGATATTCTCAATCATAAAATAAAATTTTAATTGATTAAGAATGCACTTCTCAAAAATTTTACTTAACACGGAAAGGACGGATATGGGCCGGTAGTTATTGCATGAGGAACGAGAGCCTTGTTTGAAAATCGGGATAACCTTGGCAATTTTTAAACTATTAGGAAATATACCTTGTTCAAGAGTTAAATTTATAATGTATGTCAGTGGTTTAAATATTTCCAACGCTGCAGAGAACAAAAGGAAAGGATGAATCTTATCAAAACCAAATGATTTTTTACAATCAATGCTATCTAATAGTAAAAAGACCTCCATTTCACTTACTTTAGTGAAGTGGAAACTGCATTTTTTCCTATTCACATAAGACGAAGCACGGCGATCTGTTTTAGGCAGATCAGATGCAAGTTCAGAGGGAACATTACAAAAGTACTTGTTGATAGCATTTGATATCGAAACAGGCTGTTGGAGATTCTTACCTTTAACTTGCAAATTTTCAATAACACATGACGGCCGCTTTTTATTTATTATTAAGTTAACGTTATCCCACATTTTCTTAGTGTTTATTGAGTCTTTAAGTACGCTATCATAGTATAAGGTACGGAACATTTTATTGATTGAAACGATTTTGTTTCGATAAATTTTATATTGATCATAATAATAGCTGTTACGAGTTGTCAACCATCTTTTATAAAGCTGATTTCGAACTTTGATAGATTTTTTTAAGCCTTTAGTTACCCAGGGTTTGTTAGATTTACTTTTGATCTTAATTAATTTAATTGGTGCATGTTTATTGCTAATTCTGTTAAATATGTGCAGAAATCTTGTTAAGCCTTCATTTGCATCGCTGCTGTTATAAACCGACTTCCAATTTTCATTCCTTAATTCATCACGGAAAGCAATCTTGTCAAACCCTTTAAAATCTCTAATTTCAATAGTATCAGGAAATGGACTTTGTGTTGGATTGTATGAAAGGGTAAAAACAGGTAAATGATCAGCTATCTCCACAGCAATACTACCACTTGTACTTGAAGATACAAAATTGGAATGAATATGATCTATACAACTTATTGAGGTGTCAGTTATACGTGTTGCTTCAAATATCAGGGGATTAAAGCCTTCCGAATAAACTAGATTAAGGTATTCCTTTGCTATTGCGCTCTTAACAAGTGTATTGATATTGATATCACCTAGAATCAAACATTTACGCTTTGACAAAAAGATGGAATGCAAAACTTGTTCAAATTCATCAAGAAATTCCCGTTGGGACCTTTTAGGTGGGTTATACATAACGCCAATTAACAAGCCTTGTGTGTCTACCCAAATATTTTCAATGCCATCTACTTTTTAAGATCATCTCTTATTGTATAGTCAAAGTTTGACTTTAGATAAAGAGCAACTCCGCCGCCTGTTGAAAACATGCGGTTATCTATTATCATATTGTAATTTGTAATTCTTATGCTATCTAGATCGACTTGGGGAGTGATCCATGTTTCTGAGCAAGCAATCATATCAATTTCGAAAGGAATGGAGTCCAAAAGATTGAGTAGCTCATCAAAGTGTTTACTTAGGCTTCTTATATTAAGATGAAGTGCCGAGAATTGCGGCTTAACGACAGAGGAGAGTTCATTTGAAGCTCTTCTACTGTAAATATTCCATGATCATTAAATGATTGCACATTTAAATCTGGATCATTCGTGTTATGAGTCATTTGGCTATTTTAAATAACTTAATATGCCAGTTAAAGATAAACTAGATGTAGGACAACAGAAGGTTTTTCTGCATATTTTAACTAACCTGATCAATGGAATTAACATCTACGTTTCTCTATACAAATTTCCATCAATATAAAGTTTTCCATGATGAAATCTTGGCCTTTTTCCCCTCTCAAACGCCTCCTTCATCACATCTCTGAGCTTCTTCTTTTTCTCTCGGTCCTCCCAAATCAGATCCGCTGTGATCCAAACACCATCTTTAAGGTCACGCTTCTTCTGAATAACTTTGTATCTCTCTGAACGATAAACAAACTTACAAATTATCGCTCGTGACTTACCATCGTTTCTTGCTCCCACTCGATGGGCGTTTTCAATTTTCGGCTCCACATTTAGCTGGTTTGCTAGAATATCGTTAATCTTCTGTAGGCAAACCTCGCCAGGAGATTCTGGTATATTATGAAAACGAAGATTGTATTCGCGTGAGTAACGCTCGAGGGACAGCAAACGCTCATTCATTTGAGCGATTTGCGTGGTATGGTTTTGAACCGAGCTTCCTATCTCATCGACTTTGCATCTTGCATCATGAAGTTCTCCTTTGAGCTCCTCGAAACTTTGGTTGAGGGTCGTAAATTGTTTCGAAAGCTTAACCAATGCCGTCTCATTAGACTGAACTTTCGCTCTCAGACTAGAGATGTCCTGTATGATCTTGTTCTGACCTTCGCACAAGCGTGTCAGTAGCTCGCGAACATACGTTTCAAAATCTTCTTCTGATGCATCCCTTGACAGTTTCTTACTTCCTCTCGTAGTTGATGACATGTTAATACACAAAATATCACATGTACTAAGGTAGATATGAAAAATAGCACAAAAAAATTTAACTTTTTCCCTATTTAGCCCGGAGCTATAAATTTCACGACCATCTTGCTCGGTGACCGCTGACTTTTACATGCAAGATGATAGTAAAGGTTGTGTTTGCTAAACAATGTCATTTGAAACTGGGGCATGAAATAAACATTTTTAAAACAACATGTCACAAATGTAGTCCCTCACAGCCTTTCCATCCTCTGGGCCACAATATGCTGTAAGTTCTGGTTGATCTTCAATGTTTTCAAAGCCTGCATCCATTGGCTCATTCCTGAGGATGGCAATATTATGAAGGATTGCACATGCCGCTATCAAAATGCATGTTTTCTCTGGTGTCATGCGAATCTCGGAATGAAGAAGATGAAATCTCCTCTTCCACCACCCAAATGTTCGTTCAATTGCTGCGCGGGTCTTTGTATGGGCTTTGTTGAAGGCTTCCTGTTGAGCAGTGGAAGGGTTCAGGTATGGTGTCATGAGGTAGGGGCGACATGGGTAACCACTGTCTCCCAAGAGTAAGCCGTCCTCTAGTGTTCGAGGCTGGGTTTGCAGCTGCAGTCCAATTACTGAATCAGTGAAAATGAAGCTGTCGTGTGCTTCCTGGCCATTTGGCCACAATGTTGGTAAAGAAGCCTGAAATGTGAAGGATTTACTTATAATTTTGCCAGTGAAGTATTACTGCCTTGAATGATTTTTAAGGGCTAATGGCACCTTTGCAACAAAAACAAACTTTAAGAGGGCGACCCCTAAGAAAATTTTGACAGGTAAAAAAATTACAGCCATGTGCCTCCCCAGAAAGTAAAAAAAAAAAACAATATAAGCTTAGATATCACTACCTCTCCACCTTTGGAATTTTGTAAACGAACTTAACATTTATTTTCCTCACCTCTGTGGTCGCAAATTGCTTGTACGTTAATGGAATGATATTCCTTTCGATTAACATAATCAGCCTCATTGTGGACTCTAATATGGGTTCCGTCTACGCAACCAATTACTCCTGGGAATCCTCCCTTGCGGAAAAACCCTTTGCTCGTTGAATTTCAGCGGCGGTGGTTGGCCAACCAATAAACTCGTTCCGCTTTTGAATCAGTGCTGCAGACACGTCACGAATTATGCGAGAAACGGTTGACTTTGGTAGGCCCACGGTATCGCCAATCACTTGGAGGAAGCTTCCGGAAGCGAAGAAACGTAGCGCCACAAGCACTTAAACAGTTGGCGGCAAAGCATGGTTTCGCGAGGTTTGTCGTTCCCGGAGAAGTTCGACCAGAAACTCAATGGACTCACGGCCAAACCGAAAGCGATTCCTAAGTTCTTCCTCCGTAAAGTTTGCTAAAGTAATATCATGCATCCTGAACTTTTTTTTTCTTGCCACGCAACCGGCAAAAGGTCAAACAGTAAATCCGCCATTTTGTTTGTTTTGAAAAATTTTATTCCGCGGTTAGTAAGTTAATCCACCTCGCTAGGTGTATTAAATTTAACCGTTAGTTTATCCTTCGGATAGTGCTAATCGTGCTTTGTGGAACAGAATCTAACCGAAGGATAAATTTTATTCCTCGATTAGCGTGATTTATCCGTTGATTAGCGCTAATCGGCTTTTCAGGAACCGGGTCCTGGACTTCACGAAACAGAGCACAGTTTATATCGTAATTTACAGATTTAACGCCGTGCAATAAAAAATTACGTTTCCCAGCATCGCTGGTCGATGACCATGCCGTAGAGTTAAGTGAGCTGACTCAACAAATTAACTGATTAACTAGCCCGGCCAAAAACAGCTGACTAGAGTAGCTAATATTTGCTATTGAATAAACATTTTTTGCCAAAGACGTAAGGCAGTTAAAACACCATCAATTATGAAACACACAATTATGAAAGAGAATGTATACGTAGGAGATATACGAATCTCCCTATCACAGGCCAGTTTTGTTGGTATGAACAGGTCACACAGAACCACATGCAGGTTACTTTATATAGTTGTGCCTTTCAACGAGAAGACATAACAAAGGCTTGGCTCTGATCTCCTTTAAGGTAAATATGATGAAATATGTCTAAAATTCAGGTGTAAACTTATAGTTACTGTTTTCAAATGTTGAATGAATTTCAAAGATAGAAATGAAAACCAAATTCATGTGAAATGATGTGATAAACTTTTCGTATCATTTAGGGCAAGTTGATTCCTTTGCCACACTTTTCTAAAGGGAATCGAGAATGAGGTAAGATTAAGAACTGGAAAGTGTGTTTTTTGTGTATTTGTTTATGATGAAATAACTTGTTTCAAACTGCGCGACAAACAACATTAACTGTATCTGAGAACAAGAAATCATTGTCTCTGAGATAACTAAAACTTGAACTTAGCCATTAAAAGGCAGACTAAGAACCTGTTACATCTCGCAATTCCGCCCACATTAAAAATTATTTCTACTGTGGTTCAAGAGAGTAATCGCTTTTCTGTTCAACAAAAAGTTCCTTTAAAGAGCGTTATTTCGTGTTCGTTATTGATAGCTTGGGTATTTCAGTGTGTACTGTTAGCCAGGACAAAGCAAAGCCTAAATCACTTTTATCATATTCAAATCAGAGGATCTTTACAACTGAGTTCACTTCATAGTATTCACTTAAAATATAATCAACATTTACTCTAAATTTATATTGACCTAGAGGTTTTCTCACAAAGCCATATATATATTGTCATAGCGTCGTGCTAACTAACTACTGAACAGTTAGCCCAACGTACTAAACCCCTACGTCGACAGGTAACGGGAAATGTTTACCCCAGAAGTGAATTAAAAATGCGATCTTAGCAACTCGGGAGTTAAAGGCTTTAAAGTAATGTTTTTTTTTAACAATGTTAATAAATTGTTTCCCTAAACTCAGACAAAGAATTACTAATAAATAATAAATCGACTCAAGACAAAAAATTACTAATAAATAATAAATCGACTCAAGACCCGGTATGGATAAATTTTGGAATCAAGACAAGTAAGTTGGAAAATGAGTGAACTATTCATCAGATGTAAGTTAGGTTCTCGGTAAAGCGAGGCATGGCGATTATGGAACCCAGGAAATGGAATCATTTTAAGAGTCCAATAAATATAAGTAAAAAAAAAATTAAAAAATGTATTTTTTCTTTCTCGAGTTAGCTACAGTTAGGTTTTAAGCCAAAGCATGTGGCATTGAATACTTACTGAACAGAACTTGTATCAAATTCTGAAATAAGTGTTACCTTCGCTTGAGTGCGGTAATAGATTGTGTTGCAGTACGCGGAAGACAACTTAGAGACTGAGATATTGAAATTTATTACATCTACAACCCCTGGATATGAGCAAACGCACGCTCTTATTTCAATGTTCCCTACTCACAGGCTGTCAGCTCATATCCCATTAGTACGGAAAACGGCCATCATGGCGGAAAGATTTCGTGAATTGGACGAGGAGAAATTCAAGTCTTGCTTGAAAAGAATATACCAAAAAATACTACGGAAGGAAATTAATATGGGATGAATTTATTCGGCGATAAATCAGCAAATTATATAACGAAACTGACACGATTTTAATTGTGTATTATGAACTAAAGTGAAACTCTTAGCCGCCATTTTGAAACATCCATTGAGCCCGTAAACTTCTGTTTACTTTTTTCACTTTTCCTTCTCAGACTGGTTTGCTAACTCGAAAAAATTGACAAGTACATTAGATGTTTAAGAACGAACCGGACTCGTGGTTGAAACTTTTTTACACAACAACAACATGTCGGCTCGACAACGCTCCGTCACAACATGGTTCTGTTTAAAAAACAATAACAAAGTCAATTCCTGTCGTGCAAACTAATTCCAGTTTTTCACAATAGAGGGTTTAGAGATATAATAAATCAATTATTCCACTCAATCTCGTCGTACATAAACTATAGCCAACTCGGCGCTACGCGCCTTTTTCGCTATTAGCTTATGTACGACTCGATTTCGAGGAATAATTGTTCAATATATGCGTTTTATTTATATATACAGGGTGGCAATCCATTGGCTAATGCTGTTTGTCGTCTATACAACGGCCCATGGTAGGTGTGGTCAGCGGTCAATCCGATGGCTCAAAGTTTAAAGATAAGTTGTGATGTGTATTTCAGTATTTTATGAGTTAAGACAGCTTAGGATCTTTTCATTGGTAATAGCATGACTTGTAGTGGTATTTAGCAGTGATGCCGGGAGTAATATTTCAAAATTGCCCAAAATTTGGTATTTGGGAAATTTTCAAATATTACGAGCCGGTATTATTGCCAAATACCAGGTACAGGTCATGCTATTATTTGTTACTCGGGCTACCTACAAGGTAGGCAGAGTCTAGGTTTCGGTTTTCTATCAATCTATCTATCTATAGTCATGTGACGATTTTATATGCTGACGTAATGCATGCAATCGAGACATTCACGAAAACGAGGCGATTTACATACCAGCATAATCTTTACTGGAAATTATGGCGAATCTCAAAATTTTCTTCCGGGACGTTCAACATACATACAAACGCACACGCCGTTCGCGGTAGACCCCCACTAAATGATGTCGAGCGTTGTCGGAATAGGTTGTCGATCTAGAATTCTTTAGCTTGAAAGCTAGCCAAATGAGCAGAGTTCAAACTAGTTCTCACGAGATAACAAATGAGCCATATGTTAGTTGACAAAACTGTGACAGCCGATTGAACAACAAACTATGATGCTGAGAAGAACACATCACTTGCTGAAAAAATCAGGTATGCTCGTGAACACAACTTCGAAGGTGGCGCTAACAACAGCGAATTGGATAAGGATACTGACAGAAGCAACTTGAATAGTAAGGTTAAATATCTAAGCTTAGCTCTTCCGTTAATGTCCTGTTTCTGTGATTGGCTTTTATTGGGTTCAATATTTGTAAAGCACGATTTGGTATTGCGTACGTAATCACTATTATTATTGTACAAGGGATCGTAAATGTTGGTTTGCTCTTTGCACGGAGTTGCATGTGCTTGATAGAAGAAAGACATGATGAATACTCTTCATGACTGTGAGCTACTAGAAAAAGTTGTCAATATGACTAATGTACGTGAACTTAATGTTACAGTGTCAATAAAAGTACAGCAATTCAGATCTCGTTATGCAAAGTATTTATATTATGACTGTACTCGTGATTTGTGTAAGTGGCTGTACACACGCCAATAAATTTTTTTTTGTACATGGGTAATTAAACTGACTGTTGGCACAAATAACCGTTAAAATGTGGGACTGGAGTGACTGATAACGAAAATGTCCCACACGATTCCGCATGTAGTTTCGTACACATTTTACGAGTGGTAAATGCTCAAGTCAAACGCTTCATACGAAGCCCGAGTGAACGCTCCTCAAGCGTCTTGTTTTATAATAGAAGCCGAGAAATTTTCGCTTCGTATCTGACAATGTCGTCGTTGAGTTGAGGCCGTTGCTTTCTATCCACGACTTCCAAACATTCATCCACGTCTTAATAGTTTTGACTGTATTTTTATTTACTGCTTTTTCGGCGAGCTTTTTGTAGTGTTTCCTCACCAGAAATTTCCGGCAATCTCCGCCATTTTCAGTTGAAAACAAAAGTTAAAAGGTAATGTGTTAAGTGTTGACATGATAACCTTGTTATACCGTCCAATTTTGCTGCTATACCACTTTACGCGGAAATAGTGATACTATCATCCAATCAAGTCTCCGAAAGTTCTCGGCTTATATCATAAGGTAAACAATTGAGTATACAATTCATGGTTATAAAAAGCTAGATCGTTTGAATGTGACCAACTAAGGCTCTTTAGTAATAGTTTGCAATATACAATCGCGATAAAAAATAACGAATTAGAACGCGTGGTGTATTGGATAACTAAAATGCCTATAGATGGCTGGATCCCTTGAACTTCTCCAAATATAGTTCTACAACAATGGTTCGCCATATATAATCCTTACAAAAAAATAACCAATCAAAACGAGCGTTAGATCAGCTTCAACCATATGTTATACCACGTGACATTTTTTAGCACCAAGACTCTCTCAAATCAGTAAATGGAAAATTGAGACCTGATACACTATTTATGAACCGGACATTAAGCGATTTTGAAATTTCTCGGCTTATATTATGAATTAAACTAATAGACCAGACTGAACACGGTGGAGGAAGTTCACTTTTTCTTACCTTACTGGAAGAAAGTAGGGGCGGGGAATTATGCTGATGATTTTATAATAACCACGAAACCTGTTTCAAACCTCCTGTTTGAACATATCAAGCGTTTGAATTATGAAATACAGAGGGCAGCGCAGGGCCATTGAACCATCACCGAAAACTCGATTTTTCAGGTTTCAGGTTCAGGTTTCAGGTTATAGGTTTTCAGGTTATAGGGGATGAATGGGTTTGAACCCATCCACGACGCTGTTTATTTTGCTTTTATTACTTTTGACTCTCAGTTCACTCGGATAAAGACGAGAAACCCAATAATTTAGCAGCTGCTGGTTCAGGTGATGGAACGTACCAAGGGGCACAAGTTAAAGCAAGTTCAACCACCAGTGATTCTACACTCAAAGGTAACAAGAAAGCGCTGAACAATGGCACTTTGTGAGGTAGGTTGTAATTTACCCGTACGTATTTACAAAATGGCGCTATATTACGTAGTCGCAAAACATAACATAATCAAACCAAAACGTACATGGAAGAGAGGGGAGGGTGGCAACGTCAATCCTCCAAAAACGCCACCACTGAAGTAATTTAGGCAAACTTGATTTTAAGACAAGCTTGGAAATCTTTACTTTGTCATCTTCTTTGCCTTTTACAGAGATACGTGAGTATTCGAACATACTCTAACCGTAGTTACACAAGAAATTGGGGTAATGAAAAAACTTGATGAAATAAGTCATACCATCCGCAATTTAAAAAAAAGGGATGCTGACATTTCCAGGGTTAGCCCTTCGTATTTCTCTCCGACGAAGGGCTGACGCTCGAAAGGTCAGCACCCTTTGTTTTACGGCTCATCCTCGGTGTTAAAACCTGTTACGTTTTCGAGTGACGTAGGACAAAGAAAACAAAGGAGACAAAACAATAGAGACTAGGTAATAGCGAAAAAAAAAAAACAAACAAACAAAAACTTTTTACACCGAGGTAATCCCCTTTTTACCTTACAGTGGTATAACTTACTTTATCAACTTCTTTGATTACCTAAGGGGAGGTACGTTTTTACTTGGGGGGGAGGGCTGGGGAATTTTGGTATTTTTTTCCAAAACAATGTTGGCCCTCCCTCGCGTGTTAACAAAAAAACTCCTGACCCCCTCCCCCACCTTTAGGTGACTGGCAAAAGTGCGACCCTCCCCTCACCACTACATGGTATGTTCCATGCTGTAGCAACCTGTCACAATTGCTCGCATGAGGTATGGCCCTCCCCTTTTGGTGCTAACTTTCACTGATAACCCTCCCCGCTGAGGCCCCAGCCCTCCCCCCCCAATAAAAAAACGTACCTTCCCTAAATTTCTTGTGTTTCAATTCCACACTGACGCAGCACCAGTTTCTTTAGAAACTACCCCACAATACTCCTAACCATATTTAGGACCTCTTCATGTGATCCCGGTAACCGAGCTGACGAATTTTGTCTTCTGTTCATATGGGAAATTTCATCGGTTATTGAGATGAAACGTGGGCAGGCGCGAGCAAATGAATCTGGGAACGCGAATTTGGCGCGAAATTTATAAAACAAACATGGCGCCTCACACCGCGTCACATAAAACTCTTTTAACTTTCGGGCATATAATTCATGGTAGGCCACCATATAATCACCATATATAGTGTTTACAGGGGTATACAAGGGTTTGTAAAGGTAATCATACGGTTTCGATTTCAATTTAGAATTAAGTTGCACGAGTGAGTTTATCAAAAAGCTGAAATTGCACGAGCCGCTTAGGCGAGTGAAATTACAGCTTTTTGAAAAACTGACAAGTGCAAATTAATTCCAAATTAAACGAGAAAAACCGTATGATTACTTATTAATAATATAAACATGAAAAAATTCGCCTGGAGGAAGTGCCGGAAGATCTCATTGCGGACACGAAGTGTGCATTTGACGCGGATTTGACACTTTATTTACTGATTGGCTGATGAAGATCAGCTGATAACGCTACGAACTCAAAGCGGTTCGTTTAAAAATATAGAATATCATAATCATGAATATCGATGTGTAATTTGCACTGGTGTTACACTTTTTGCACTGGTGTTACACTTGAACTGCACTGCTCTCAACCAATCAGAATCGAGTATTTTTTCATGTATATTATTAACAAAGGTATATCCTTGTAAACCCTTGTATACGCTTGTGAATGAATTATATGCCAACTTAAGAGTCCATCGTAGCATTATCTACTGTGGATTTGTTTATCAGCGTCAACATCAAGGGGTTTATGAGCCATTCTTGACTTGTACTCAAGTAAGCAGTCGATTTATTGGCTCACCATCTGTGTTTCCTAACAAAACCTCTTCGTCGAAACCTCTCGCTCGCAACTGACCGCCATGTTTACGTTGACACGTGGTGGAAGACCGCGTTCTGTGAACCAGCGATCTTACATGTTATGCGCATTTTATAAATATTCGTCCCGGTAACCCGGATGAAGTGTTCATATGGGAAAATTTTCATCCCGATTGCCGAGATCTCGGTTGTACAAACCGAGATCTCGGTAATCGGGCTGGCACGCCTTCTCATATGGACACATCAAAATATTTACAAAGGAAATAGGAATAAGGCAAGATCTCGGTAACCGGGCCAGCCCGGTCACCCGGGATGGCCCACTCAACCGGGCTCATATGAAGAGGCCCTTGGATCAAATTGCGTATTTAGCATTCTTCTATAATGCAGACCGTTGTACCATAATTGTAATGTGGCTCTGATTTCTAATTTTCCTTGTATTACTCTGCATTGGGAGCGTATTATATTGTAATATAGTATTTTTTTGTCCAATTTACTTTCTCTTATCGTGTATTAGCGTTAATATTGTGATATAGGATATCTTGGTTACACAAATTCTGCATGATTTTGCTTCAGCCTATTTGACTGAGTTCCCATTTCACTACACAGCTCAGCGTTACTGTTGTCAAGCAATTCATATCTGCTATCCGCTTCAACAATGAAAGCGATTTTGTACGGCGACAGAGCTTTCTAGGTTATCCCACAAAGGCTTTGGAACAACTTACCAGAAACAATTGCTAAACTGTGTCCCCCACTGTCGACTGTCTTAAATCTAGGATAAGGATATCTCCTTTTAGGGGTGCATTTTGTGACAAAGCACCCCTCAAAGCATTGAGATTTATTGAGACAGTGTACAGTGTTATTTTGATTCTTCACTGGACTAGAGTGCTGTGATGCAAACTGGAGTAAAGTTTTAAAGTGTTGTAAAATAATATCAAATAAATAAGGATGGGTTGAAATAGAAAGAAAAGAAGATAATGTTTAATGTCATAACTTTTCTTCCATAGATGTTGTGCAGCGCCACCTTAAAAGCCAAGCACCTGCCATTGGACAGGGTTCTAAAAGGGTTGCCGTTGGAGCCATTGCCTCCTCACTTCTTAAAAATTCAAATGTTCAGGAGAAAGTAATAGAGAAGGGACTGGAAGTGGCCGGAAAACTGGTGGATAAACAAATGCAGATTATCGACGAAGCCCAAGAGAAAGCTGAAAATTTTCTCAAAAAAGAGGTTAGAACTGCATGATTTGGTGTATTACCAACTATAAATCAAGCACTGTGACGTGTTTGGTTATCTGATGGAACACGGTTAGTTTAAATTTGCATCTTGAAAGTCAGTGTCGCAGATCCGTAGGACGTAGGCGAAGAGTTCCATGATATTCCGGCGTTTCTTTAAAATCAAAACCGAAGTAATTGCGTTGGCCAATCACAACAAAGGCACACATTCCAATGAACCAATCAGAAATTAAAGCAAGTTTATGTCGTTATCACTAATCGCAAGGAAATGCTTTTGATTGGTCATAGCACGTAAATGACTGGACCAATCACAACAGAGGCACTCAGTCCAATGAACCTGTATGAACTCAAAGCAAATTTATGTCTTCAGGACATAGCGCAGGAAAATACTTGCGAGCCACAATGTTCGAACTTGTTCAGGTCAGCCCGTTGTGTCCTGTTTTTAACTGGATAGGTAAGCTGACACATTGTTCTTCAATATTCACAGGCTTAGCTGGTAAACAATACTGATCCTTTTGGGTTTTGTGTTGTTTACTGTATTTATTGTGTTTTTGTTATTCATTATCTCAATCTCTGGGTCATTGATCTAGAGGGAGTTTGGCGTGATTTGTTACAAATCCTTGCTTAGGTCCAATAATTGAATGTGAAAATACTAAATTCACTAACTAGCGCAATTAGAAGTCTAACCCCGCTATACGAGGGTCTCAATGGGGTTAACTTTTAGCCGTAAAACGGGCAAAAAATTTAGCCGTTAGGCGTAAATATTGAAAAAGTTTAGCCGTTAGCCGTAAAAAATATTAACTGTTAGCCGTAAAAGTCACCACCCTATTGAGACCCCCCTATACATGTCTAACACGACTGTTAATTTTCAGATAAAACTTAACATTGTTCCTGATCAAGGATGGCAGACAGAGGACATGTTTGTTCCTCCAGGGTATCATATAGACGGCACTATCGAGGGAGACGATAAATCCCCTAAGGAGTCTGGTGGCGAATCTTACACCTTCCCAGGTGGAACAGGGAGCGTGATGATGAACGGTTGCTGGGGGACTGGGTACACGTACACGGATCCTTGTTATAATTCAAAGTGGAATACGACAATTTGTGATGTAAGTATTGGTAATAGAACTTAATGCCATGAAATACTGTTCGATACCACAGCAGTGAACATACGAAATTGGGTGCGCTTTATACCTGTGACTACAAACATAACTGGTCTCTACTCACTCTCACAAGTAAAAAAATGTTCAATACCTAGTTTAATGGCCTTCTTCCCACGAGTCTCCCATAGCTCAGTGGTAGAGCGGCAGAACTAGAAATCAGAGGGCTGTAAGTGCGGCTCCTAATGAGGGATATCGGACTAGTTTGCTGGTGACATGTTGAAACATATATGTCTCCACTTATTCAACAGGTTCAACATTTACCATCTTCATTATTTTGAGTCGTTGTTCAAGGCTATCAGTCAAACATGTAAAATGTTGACACTTAAGTAAAGGAGTTTCTGAGAGGGGACCCTGCAGATCTGAATATGATATGTTGATCTGTAGTTAGGGAAAAGTGTTAAAAGGTATTCCCCCTCTCCCTACTCCCCTGCCCTACTCCCCCTACCCCCTACTCCCCTCCCCTACTCTCCCTAGCCCCTACTCCCCTCCCCTACTCTCCCTAGCCCCTACTCCCCTGCCCTACTCCCCCTACTCCCCTGCCCTACTCCCCCTACTCCCCTCCCCTACTCTCCTACCCCCTACTCCCCTACCCCCAACTCCCCCTCCCCTACTCCCGTTCCCCCTACTCCCCTCCCCTACTCCCCTTTTCCCTACTCCCCCTCCCCTATTCCCCTTCCCTACTCCCCCTCCCCTACTCCCCTTCCCCCTACTCCTCCTCCCCTACTCCCCTCCCCTACTCCCTTACTCCCCTTCCCCCTACTCCCCCTCCCCCACTCCCGTCCCCTACTCCCCCTCCCCTAATTTCCTTCCCCATGCTCCCCCTCCCCTACTCCCCATCCCCTACTCCCCTTCCCCCTACTCCCCCTTCCCTACTCCCCTCCCCTATTCCCCTACCCCCTACTCCCCTCCCCTACTCCCCTACCCTCTACTCCCCTCCCCTACTCCCCTACCCCCTACTCCCCCTCCCCTACTCCCCTTCCCCTATACTCCCCCTCCCCCTCCTCCCTCTGCCTCCACCAACCCGCTTTGCGTATATCGTTCTTTCCCCGTTGGACAAGGGTGTAATTTTTCCAATCTTGCGTCCCACGGTACAACTTTACCTTCTTGTCGTTGGTAGATAAATTGTTTTCTGTCTTTTTCTGGGTTAGAACATGATCGATGGCGCTGCATTTCTTGGAGTTGGTTTTGATGGTCGAGGGGAGTACAGTGCTGACTCAAGAAAGATGAGTATTGTACAAAGAACTTGTGTTAACAGAGCAAGGTAAGATTTAAAGCTAAACTAAGAATCTCTGGAAAGCTACCAAACAGTACTGTACTTTGATAAGGTTTGTTTACTATCCAGTTTGGTGGTACCTTTTTCATCTGTGTATCAAACCATGCAGTGTGACCATTCTTTGGAAAGCTACTGAACAGTACTGTACTGTGGTACTGTTTGTTTTATTATACAGTGTGGTTGTACCTTTTTCATCTGTGGATCAAACCATACAGTGTGACCATTCTTTGTAAAGCTATTGAACAGTACTGTACTGTGGTACTGTTTGTTTTACTAGACAGTGTGGTTTCTAACTTTTTCACCTGTGGATCAAACCATGCAGTGTGACCATTCTTTGTAAAGCTACTAAACAGTACTCTACTGTTTGTTTTACTATGTAATGTGTTGACGCGCTTGCATGCGTTTGTCTTGGGTTTTGATTCATTTGGTTCATTGGACTATGCACAATTGGTTTGAAAAGTTAGTTTGCCTATGGCAGTCATTTAAAGATAGTCTTTATATGATAATAACACATTTAATGGGTTTTTACAGGCTTGTGCAAACCGAGGTGTGGTTGGGAGAATTCGAGACTAATATAAACCCCACCATTAATCAATGACAACGTACGTACTGGTGTCTTTTACTTAATAAATTATATGTACTTGCATTGTGACACTGCAGCTATGACGGTTTTGAAGTTCCGGACACCATGAACGTGCACGGCGTTTACGACACAAGAGCTTTCATGACAACTTTTGAGGGCCGCGAAGAGTACCAAAAATACCTGCAAACCGAGGCAGGCATGTCGGGTTCGTATTTTGGTTTTTACGCAGGTGTGAAAGCGGCGTACGGAGAATCATCAACAAAAGCATCTCAAAAGTACATGGCTCTCATGGATATCGATATCGACCGGTACGATATATGTGTTATTTACCGGGCGGAAGGTCCGTGTGGAAAAAAATTGTGCCCTTGGTCTTAAGTACTTAAGACGTAGGGCACAGTTTTTTCCTATACGCGGCATAATATTTTGTATATATATTCATAACTAGCGTGTATTCATAACTAGTCGGCTACGATTGGTCCGACAGATTCAGGCTCTGGGAATGCTTGAGTCTCCTTAGAGATTTCAGCCGCTGCGGTCAGGCGGTTGGATGTGTGAAAGTTAACATCAGCGCTCTAATTAAAGGCGGACTGCCGTCTTTACGAAGCAGTTGGACAACCAAAACGTTTATTCTTTTCTAAAATTCGCGACGATAAGCGATGAAATACAGTTTACACAGCACAACGATCACGAAATAGCTGGCGACACAGGCGGTTCTTTTTCCTGTAGTTTACGTTCGAACTCTTTCACTTGAATCTGTAAATTGAATGTGGAAAAGCTATGGTTAAAGACATTCAAAGGTAGTTACAAGTTTTTATGGGTTTGCGATTATATTCAATACATACAGGTATGAAATTTTCATGGACGAAGTGAAGCCAGGAGATTTGAGTGTGTCGTACTTCAAAGAGTATATGGCATTGTGTGAATCTTACTACGCTGCTGGTTGCCCCGTGAAGTTCCGTAAGAACATTTTTTATAATATTTTTTGTTCTTTAGAATATCCGTAAATTAATACCGCTCTTTTACGTCCTGCTAATGGCCAGCGCCTGCTTGATGTTAAATATAATCTGCGCAGCTGTGGTTGTCGTTCTTTTTCAGTGGCGTCACCACAGTTGTGGAATGACATGTCACTAGAAATAAGATCTTGTGGCGTCTGAATATATGATTTCAAGAAAAAAAACTGAAGACTTATCTTTTTAGGAAAGCGTTTTCATTAAATTAGTCCTTTTTATATTTTAGTCGTTTTTATATATGTATTAGCCCTTATTATTTTAATCGTTTCTGTGGAATGTAATTTTTAAATATTCTTCTGAACAATACTTGTAATAAATATCTGTAGTAATTTAAACATTCTTTTAAAGTGCTATTGGACATCGCTGGAAATAACGCTATTTATTTTTTCTGAAGCATCTCAGCGGGCCGGAATCCCAAATCCTCGAATCTGATTGGCTAATCGCGCGCTCGTAACCGATCCAGCTTTTTACGATACGGACCACGGTCCGGATTTTTATTCGCGGCAAATTGAAATTGTTGCGAAAGTTTACAAACACAGGCAACAGTTACTCGTATACAACTTCCCGTGGAAATATGTAAGGAAAATATAAATTCAGAAGAAAAAAAAAAACAAACAAACAGAAAAAATAAATAAGTTATTTACCGGTCTAGGTCGGTCCGTATGGGAAAAAACTGTGCCCTTGGTCTTGAGTACTCAAGTACTTGAGTACCATACGGACCTCCCGCCCGGTAAATAACATATATGTATGTAAGTAAAGTATTATTATTATTATTATTATTATTTATTTTCTTCTAAACTGTCAGTAGCTTTAATTTTACAAAGGATATGAGCGACATTCTTGATGGACAGTGTCTCTAATGTATAAAAAAGTTAGTTGAATGAATAGACTGCTTTCACGATCTCGCAGTTCTGTGACATTTATTACCCATTTCTGGCATTGTCTAACTAGATTGTTTTTGTCCTTTATACCTACTTTGGAGGTTTGGAGTTTGAGCACTGGTGCTGGCACTGTGTTGTTTCCTTAGACAGGAAATTTTACTCCACATTGTCTCTCTCCACCCTGGTGAATAAATGGGTACCAGTGATAAAATGCTGGGGGTGACTCTGCGATGGACTAGCATCCCATCCAGGGGGGAGTAATAATACTCCCAGGTGCTTCATGCTACTGAAACCGGGATAAGCTCCGGCCGTGTGGGCCTCCTGTGGCTCGTGTGCGCCTTTACCTTACCTTTTACCTATTTTATCCAAGTCAATTACAAGCTGTTTATTATAACCTGCTAGGAAATCAAATACAATGTTCACTTGAGTATAGCTCTAAATCTAGGGTAAAGTCTCTTCAGCCAGCTCTTAGGTGTATTTGTCCTGCTTGCATAAGGATCGTTCAACAATGCATCCTACATTGCATACAGTTCCTTCCATCAGTATCCATTGTTTCCTCTTCTTGTCTATGACCACGATATCAGGTTTATTTGCGCCGTCCTTTGGTGCTATATCCAGGTATCATTATCATTATTATTATTATTATTATTATTATCATTATTTTATTAACAATTTGAGTATCTACGAATTGCATCGAGTATTGCGGATGGAAACGAAATTGAAGATTTGTTTCTCGCAGTGCTAAACTAATTTTGAGCAATTTTGTTGATATCATTCCTTACACGGGCATAGATAACGCACTATTGACCTGATTTCAGCGTAGAAGGCTGGTTTACCTCCGCTGGTAGAGCATTGCACCTCTATTGTACCGAGTTCACAGGGTTTCAGCAATCAAAGAGAACTTTTCGATCTTCGCTCGGTATATTCCAGGCATATAATAATAATATTAATAATATTAATTAGGATAACAAACTATCGAGTACATTCGAAATCTGATTGGCTACTCAGGATATATCAGTTGGTAGAGTTGGTAAGTTCTTTGTTGTGATGATTTCTTCCTATTAACGTTTGAAACCAACAGAGGATTTCATTCAAAGATGGGGTACACATTACATTAAATCTGCCAAATTTGGTGGACGGATGGAAATAAAGAAAACCATGGCCGCTAGTAGCGTGCAGGACAAGACGGAGTTTGCGACTGAAATGGAAATGGAATTTAAAAGTTTGTTTGCTAGCTTTGGAGCAAAACATAGCGCCAGCGGTGGACAGCAGCAAAAGAACCAGTCGAAGCCAACTTCCACGTCAATAGCTGTCCAGGGAGGAAGCCAAGAAATTGCTTCTATTCTTTCAGATGTGTACTCACCGACGTTTAAAAACGAATTCAAAAATTGGTTAAAATCGATTGCTGACTATCCTAAAGCCTTCCAGTTCCTGATGAGTCCTATAATTGATCTGGTGAACTTTCGCGCTAGTGATCTCTTTCCTAATGAAAACATTGATTGGGGTTGCGAAGGCCATGTTAAAAGTATGCGTTCTGAAATAAAACCGAATGGCAAAGAGGTGAGGTACTACGAAACTGACGGAGCAAATGGCGTAAAGAAGAAGAACTATTGTCCTTTTGCTGACCGCGAAGCTCTAGATTTAGCGATTCGACGAAGAAGATCAAGTCTTAAAAGGGCGATTGAAATTTACATGGAGGAGGTAACGCATAGTTTGTAAACTGAGTGGTGGGCCCAATATTTATTCTTAATAGCAGGTGTTGTTACATTAGCAGGGTTTCGTGAAACGTACCGTGTTCTTCTCTCGTTCCTGCAAGCGTTAAGAGGAGTATTTTTCTCAATTCGCGACGCTATAGCGTTGTTACTTGTGTCACAACGTAGCGTGACATCTGAATCTGGTGCTTTTTAGCGTACTTATACCTTCTGACATTCGTGGTACCTCGCACTTGACGATAAAAGCTGCAAGCGTGATGTTACATCTTTTGAATTGCACCTGAACTGAAAATTACCTCATCCCCGAATTTTAGTTATTGCGAACCAGAGATAAGCTATTGCCTGATGTAATAGCACCTTACATCGTTTTAAATTATTTACAAGACAAGTGCAAGTTAGTTGATTCACTTGAGTAAGGCATTTTTTTGTTCGACGTAATCTACCCTTTGCTTAGAATAGTTCGATTATTTATAACGTCAGTTGTTAAAAAACAGGGAAAATATTAAACGTTTGACGTCGCACCGAAACGGCTTTGGTGTGAGAGAAAATGGTTCATAGGAAGTCTGAAACGCCTTATGAGTATGAAACTGCTGAATTAATAAACAACAAAGGGAGAATGCACAGTAAGCGACGACGGGAAGTCGTAAGCTTTGGAGATGATGCATGTAGTAGGGGTGGTGGATGGTAGTGATAAAAAAAATACGAGAAATGAAGGGTCGAGTTATATATATTCTCTGCTGTCCACCCACCCTGAGGGGATTAGCTGTCTTAGTAACTGGATAGAAAAGCTCAGTGTTATACTTAACAGCTAAAGATGGTGCCAGAAATTGTCGTGAGACGATACTTCACGTTGAGCCCCATTCTTACAAAGTAAACAGCTTTAGACGTTCTATTTATTGCAGGCAATGAGAACATGCCAAAAATACTATCAACTGACTAAGTAGATACTAACGTCACTCATTGCCCTCATTTTGTAGGGTCCGATTTCCATTTCCGATGTGAGGCTCAAGCCTTGCCCAACAGCGGGTGATGACACTGAACCACATAAACAGGAGGATTTTTGGAAACCAAAATTTGCACCGTCGTGGAAAGAGATAGTAGAAGGAAAAGTTGCATTTAAAGTCGAGTTCGACATGAAGGAAGACCTTACTAGCTATTCAAGGGGAACAACGCTGATTGCAAAAAACATGATCCGTGAAATGAGGTACAACAGAAGAAAATGGTATATAACAGATAAGAATGGCTTTTTTCACATGTTCAACGCATTCGACAACGATGGCAGTGGAAATCCAAAGAATCGCAAAATCTCCATTTTTGGTTTGATCTTAACATATGATGACAAAGAAGGAGGATTGTTTCTGACACACAATGACTACGCAGCCTCAAAGAAGGTCATACCTAACCTTTCAACTGATTTCATTGGAGTAGAATTAGCACGTGCCGAGATTAGGCCTGGAGAGGTGTTCAAGAGGACCAATCAGCTTGCTAAATCTATCTGTAACGTTCATTGGTCGAATGCGTTACGGTTTGACCCGACAGATAAGGCCGGCAAGTGCCTCCATTTTACTGCTTCGACAGCTGGCGATATGTATGTGGTTTTCTCTGCACTGCCCAGCAAGAAAGAAACATGGTATGTGATAAAGATTGGACCAGAAAAGATAGCCATATCAAAGGTGCGTATAGGGTAGGGCGGGGTTGTTGAAACGCTGATTAGCGTAAACGTAGTGCTATACAGTAACAACTACTGATTAATTGCGATCTCGAAATGAGTACTTGGTGTATTGACAGGGCAATAGCAAGGCCAATTTATAACGGTCCAGGTTTGGAATTTTTCCGTGAAGACCAAACGTTTGACGTAAATAAGTTGTTTATTATATCGCTATATGTTTGGGCAAATATGGGTAAGGCGGAAGTGGTCATATCTACTTTACATCCGGGCATTATCGAAAACTCATAATTCCCTTTGCATTACGGGAGAATCCTGCCCTATGACTATCCAATCAATGTGCTCGTTATAACTACCTCAAACAATATAAGGTAATAACTAGTTATAACTCTCAAGACTCACACTTAAAAAACTGCGCTTTTGTAGTAAAATCATATTATTATATGGCAAAGCCAGTCTTAGGCAAATCCCTGTGCTCTGATTGGTTCTTTCTCGGTCAGGATTTTGCAGTACGGACCATTTCCATGGAAACGGTCCGACCCTTATATTTTCATCATCATCATCATCATCATTATCATCATCATCATTATCACCATCATTATCATAATTATCATCATCATTGTCATCATCATTATCATCGTTATCTTCATCATCATCATTACCGATATCATCATTATCATTATCCTCAACGTTGTTGTCATGGTTATTGTTGTTATTGTTATTGTTGTTGTTGTGACAAATGGGTTAGACAATAATAAAATTCGTTGCTTTTCGTTCTAGGGAGATCGGGAAATGATGGCTTCGACTGACTCGAATGCACTGTCTCTGGGTGACCCAATACTGTACCAATCCTATTTCATCTGTATTTCTGAGAACCAAGGAGGCACTGTAATAGAATATGGCAAAAGTCTCGGCACGTCGGACAGTGGTGATATCTACCTTAACCTCGTGGACAGCAACAGACCACTGAACGTTCGGTTCTACGCTTTTGGTAGCGGGAACCATCCTGTGGTTGTTATGGACGCGCATCTTGTTTCGCGACGAGATACCAAAGCTGAATGCAAAGGCCAAACCATGAGAGATCTACCCACCAATCTATGTGTACAGCGGTGCCACGAGTCATGTGACCCATTTGCTGGTAGGTGCAACGCCCTCCAGCGGTTGGAACTTTGTCTGAAATAAGATAAGATTTTCTGGAACCCATGGTACGAACTTCTGTATTTCCAATAGAAGAACTCTCTCTCACTTATTGTCCCTCTTTGATGCTATACTATCGTTTTGTGATAGACCCGAAAATAGTTGATGTTATAGCGATGTACTTGCTTGAGTTTAAAATTTTAAAAATTCTCCCCAACTCTTTGCTTGACCTTTTGTTGGTGTTGTGATGAGAACTTGCGTATTGATCACTGAATTGTCGACTTCTTGCTTACCTGTAACAGGCTGCACCAGTTCTGAAGGTGAGCCAAAATCCACTGAGTGCAAGATGTGTCGTACGGCGCGGGATCAAGAATCGAATGAGTGTATTGAGGAGTGCCCTGAAAACACAATCGCCACAGAGGACAGAGTGTGCAAAGGTAAGGAGAAAAGAAAACAGATCTGTCGACTCTGACATTAATCCTTTAATTTCCAAAGATCTGAACAGTAATTCTTCTTAGCGTGGTCAGACACTTCCTCAGACGTTACCTTGGAGAATTTGGACTTAGACCACAGAGGGTGATGATACTGAACCACTAGTTGATAACCGCTAATTCACTGTTTGTTTAACAATGTATTAGTGCGACGAGTGGAAGTTATTTGTTGATCTATATTCTACATGCAACGAACGGAAAGAAACTTTCAAATTGTTTACGGCAGGGTTTTGCTAACTCGAATACTTCCTCCAGCCAATGAGAACTCACACTCCAAGGAACCAAAATATATATATGACCTGGGTTCAAAACAAATGTGTACCATTAGTACTGAGCGTGGAAAAATACGTGCAGCTAGTGACAATTTGAATATTAGGGACGGACCATTAGAAAAGTGATTGGGGGGGGGAGGAAACAAAAAAAAATTCATGCATCCCTTAATATATGAGAATTTCAGATTCCACCAGAAAAATTAAGTAAGTGAAAGATCGGGGCAGTTAGGGACGGACCATTAGAAAAGTGATGGGGGGGGGTGGGGAATTTTCAGCTTGCACGAATTTTTTTTTTTCGCTCACTGCTTGTGCAGGAATTTTTTTTCAGGTGAACCCCTCTGCACGAATTTTTTTTACTATGTATGAAAAAGTCACAATTTGACCTTCCTTCTGCATGAATTTTTTTGTTTTACCTTTTCTTGGCATTTTCCCTTGCGTGAATATTTTTTTGTTTTTTTTTCCCACCTCCCCCCCCCCCTATCACTTCTCTAATGGTTCGTCCCTTATGTACGCAACTTAAACAGTTGCAAAGATGAGACTTGACGTGAGTGCATTACTGGGAATTACACCACTCTTAAAATTCGTACGAAACAACATCCGGGACCTCAGTGGCGTATTTTCCATATCCTCACTAGTGAGGTTATCGATGACGTCATTTCCGTTCTTGCAAAATTCATTTTGTGTAAAAAGCTGCCAAACGATCGTCTTAATGTGTTCTTGTCTATATGATAAAAAGAAAGTTACACGCAAGCTCAAAGATATGAATTTTGTGTTCTCGTGACAAGGACAATATCTCACTCGTTCGCTGCGCTCTCTCACTCGTGAGATATTATTCTTTCCACTCGAACATAAAATTCATATCTTCTCGCCACCGTGTAGTATCCAGTATATATAACCGTATTATAACCGAGCATTACTGATTTGTGCTTCTTTTTTGTTCATCCTTAGCCACTTTTGATTTTGTGGTTACGAGCACCAACTACGGATGGAAAGCGAAGTCGTATGGTGTAACTCAACTGTCTGAGTTTACACTGTGCGCTTGGATAAAGTTCCCATCGTCCAAAAGTACAGGGACGTTCCAAATTATGTCATATACCACCACACACCTTGAGTCCGATTTTTACATGACGATTCTAGTAGAAGATGGAACCTTAAAAACTTGGGGCGAGGCTGCGATTATTCACAACAATCAATGGTAAACTCAAAGATTATTCATGGCCAGAAATCGCGGACGCAACGCCCGGGTAACGGCAGCGGCTTTCTACATTATTTAAACAAACATGGCGATTAAATTTACAAAGGAATGTGTGGAGCAAAAATTAAATTTGAGGATAGAATAACTCCTGGCGTACCTGCAACGGTTTCCAAGTCTGAATCTGTTAGGAGAAAGTATCCGTAATCCAAATGTATGAAAGTCATTTCTAAACCAGACCATTAACAGCGTCCTCTTTAAGCATGATTTTAGCTCCACTTTCGCTCTCTTAACCCTTTTATTTCATGTAGGAAATTCGTTAAGTAGCAATCTTTCACCGCAGCTCGCCGCGTTCCCATCAGCCTGATTGATTTTTTCAAGTTCATTCCTCAAAGTTAACATCGTGTCACAGAAACACAGCGATTTTCAGGTAGTTTGGACACGATTAACAGCGTCCATTTCGGTGATGAAAACCCAAGAATATAAGACTATAAAAATAGAGGCATTCAACCGTGACAGAATGCAAGTCAGCTAATGGTTACCCGATGTTACACGAAAAGAACTTCCGTTCTTCACAACATTGTCTCCGTTTAACCGCCATGTTTGGTAGGGCTATGTAGGATTACGTACACTGCTTCTAGTAACTAACGAGGAACCACTATATGATGCTTACACCACGTACCTACCGTTATTATGGAGAAAGCCGCATGCCGGTGTGCGGGCTCAAATGTCCGCGATTTCTGGCCATGTGCAACAGAATCAAATCATTCTTAGAGTTATGATCATAAGCTTAGTATAAACTAAACAAACAGG
Source organism: Ricordea florida (assembly GCA_949710005.1). Classification (NCBI taxonomy): domain Eukaryota; kingdom Metazoa; phylum Cnidaria; class Anthozoa; order Corallimorpharia; family Ricordeidae; genus Ricordea; species Ricordea florida. The sequence continues at coordinate 5,878,569 of OX453287.1, read as the reverse complement.
TTTTGATTTTGTTAGGCATATAATTCATGGTAGGCCACCATATAGTCACCATATACAGTGTTTACAGGGGTATACAAGGGTTTACAAGGATATACCTTTGTAAACCCAGGTATACCCCTGTAAACACTGTATATGGTGGCCTAGCATGAATTATGTGCCTTTTGTTACCTATTTTGTAGACTAGGGAGCTAGGGAATTCTAAGGGTTTCTTTGGAGAGACACTCACTGGAAAGTCCCAGAGAATTGTTCCCGGATTTGTTCCGCAAGGGAAAAAGTTCGCCAAGGGAAATGAAATAGTTCGCCAAAAGCTACCATGAAAATGTTGTAGCGCTCGTTGAAGAAGTTTGCGAAAAAACGTACCAAGAAAATTTTTCAGGGATATGTTCCCGTGGTGTTTACCAGTTCACTAGAACTGGCAGGTAGTTTTTGAAGTGAAGGTTTGCATGTTGAACAAGTAACATGGATTACTTGCAGACTTATGTTTTTCAAGTGTTATTGTTCCTAAGAGGCACTATGGAATTTTTACAGAACTGCTTTTATAATCTAAATTAGTTTGTAAAATTATTAAATTTTATAGGAATTTGTGTAGCAAAATGTAACATTTTTTGACTGAAAACTGCGATGGGATTGTTGTCCGGATATGTTTCTGTAGTTTGCAGTTATAAGGGGGCAATCTCAAGCTGGGAATTTTTGACAGGAATACCGTTATTAGTATGAGTTTGTTGGCTGGGTCGTTAAGAAAGCAGCATTCATTGACTGTCCTAACCCCAAAATCAAAATAATTACTCTGGCGAAGAACAACAGATTTACATAGTCTAATGAACCTATCAGAATTCAAAGCAAAAGTACGTTATCAGCACGAGACGCGCCAAAACGTGGCAATTTGCGTTCGGTTTAAGTTTAACTTCTCATTGGTCGATAAAGTGGCGTGAAAGTCTTTTACCAATCATCTAACAAAGATACCGCACGATTAGCCGTGAACTGGATATTACTATACTCTAATGTCTTAATGAAAACATTTCACAGGCAAAAAGAGGAATTTGATGCAAACGAACTGAAAGACTTGAATTGGCACCACGTATGTTTGACATGGTCAGGAAAAACAGGGCTGATTACACCCTACGTTGATGGAAAGAAAAAGTCTGAAAACACGGCAAGCGCCAAGAGAGTGCTGAATGGCGGAGAGCATGTTTCTTTGCTGAGAACAGCCAATGCAGCAATTCAGCTGACTGAGTTTAACTTGTGGGATGAGGCGTTTAGAGGAGAGAGACATGTGGAGATGAGTACAGACTGTTACAAATGGAGAGGAAACGTGCTTGAATGGTTTCACTTCGCTTCTTCACTGAAACAGCACAGCGCTCTGTACCAGACTCCTTCTACTTGTTCGGCAGCTGCTCGGCCGGAAACTGGTGCCCAGTGATTTGGCTTCTTGATGTGACCGGACAACTGATGGCGAATGGAACCGCAGTGATTTTGCAATCTTGATTTTCCACCTTATTCCTCACTTAAGGAAAATGTGATGATAATGTGACTATTCACGGTTTGATACAATTTGATTAAAATAATCGATATGGAAGAGAGTCCAAACGTAATCGAGAGTCCCATGGAGAACGGACGTGTCACCTGGGCTAAGAGCCAATTTCCAGACAAAGCTCAAAGCAATTTTGAATTCAACAGAAAAGAAAATAGGCTTATCTGGAATGGCAATGTGGATAACCAGTCGATTAGCCCCCACTAAGTCGATTAGCCCCCAAGTAAAAGTCGACCAGCCCCAAACGAAAATCTGTTTTCAACTTACTAGATTACTCTTCTTTGGGTTTCTCGTTGTTTTACTAATGCTTGGAATTGAAGTCAATAACTTTAAGATCGTTTGTTCGTTCGTTCGTTCGTCCGTTAAGGGTGACCGGATTTACTTTTAAAATCTTTACTTTGCGTTTAAAAACTTCATGACTTTTGCTTGGTTTATGATCTTTAGAACGAGATTTAGTTCTGAATGTTTATGAAGTAAAGAACATTTACAAGATACAGTTCTAATAGATCAGATCAACTGATTTTACTCGATCGTAACAGGCTACAATTTCATCAACATCAAAAAAGTTTGGTTCGTGGACCATCGCAGGTTTGTTAGAATGCCGATGTCAGTGTCACGAGTAGATAACTTAGATTTCTCACGTATAATATCAGTGAGATGAACGGAGATGACAGCATATTAACGGTGAACACGAATGCTAAACGCAATATCTTCAAATACTCTACGGCTACGGTAAACTTCTTCCCTACTACTAAAATCCTTCAAATACAAGGAAAATCAGCCTGTGACCTAAGAAATAGACTGATTGAGCTTCACAATTACAGCAATGAACGGAACTGCAGTGACAATCCAGCCGAGTCTCAAGCATCCAACTTTGACGAAACTCTAGCTATGGGAAGCGAGTTTCAAGCACCTAACTCTGTCGAAACCCTCGAGGACTCGCAATGTGGATTAAATGAGTTAGAAAGTTTTATCGACTCTGCAGTTGAAGAGGCCAGCAAGGATCATTCAAACTTTGTGTCTAATATTGGCTACGGGGATGAAATAAAGGAGATTTGGAAGTCCATTGATGTAATTAATTCTAAAATCAACGTTATCGTCGAAGAAAAATCTGCATTTTCAAGCACAAGCCCAACTAAAAGCCCTGGGGAGTTACTAACTATTGAAAACCTTTCAAGCGACAATGATCTGTTGAAAGGAAAACTGCTTGAAACGGAAATAGAACTACAAAGAACAAAAGAAGAAAATCTTAGCCTTATTACGGCCATAAAGCTACTTAGCAATAATTCGTCAGAAATTCTAATTGAGGTGCCACAGGAAGTTAGCGAATACCAGTCCTCAAGTAAATCCCTCGATAATCAAATCGACGATTATAGAGCTAAACAGAAAATCACATACGAGAAAATTAAAGGATCGATAGGACATAGAGCCTCCAAGAATGATATTCCTACAAATTCAAATGATCAACAACCTTCCAGACCTGCTACACAGAAACCATTTGGATCAGTGAAGGAAATCAATAACACACTAAAAGCGGCTGCGAAGGAGACCACACAATCTAAGGAGTCGAAGAAACGCCGGAAGAAACGGAAGTCAAAGACAATTGCCGGTACTGCTGTCGAGACGAATGCTGTAAGAGATGCGAGTGTCCCGATAACCTCTGAAAATAGTCCAGTCACTAATAGCACAAGTGCTCCAAATACATCAGTCATAATCGGCGACTCCATGCTAAAGAATATTCTGGGCTGGAAACTCGGAAAACAAGTTGGCCAGAGAGTGGTTGTTAAATCCTTTGCAGGCGCAACAACCTCTGACATGTCGCACTATGTGAAGCCTACGATTGATAAAAATCCTGATGAAATCTTGTTACATGTTGGCATCAACGACGTAGGCAAGCTACAACCCCAAGTAATTGCTGAAAACATTGTTGATTTAGCGCGTTCTATTACGAACGAATCTGCTTCTCGAGTGGTGGTCTCTGAACTTATCACAAGGGCTGATGATTCATCTAAAGAAGCTGTCAAAGAAGTAAATAGAAGACTTCGCCAGTTTTGTGGTCAACGAGGCTACAGCATCATCCGTCACGATAATATAACCACTGCTGAACTTAATAGAGGAGGGCTGCATTTAAATGAGGCAGGTACAAATATAATGTTTAATAATTTTGCCAATTATTTAAGTAAGCATTGACCTTTATCTGTGTTCGGCCCAATCGAAAACCACGAAAACCTTGATGCGTATGAACTTTTGCCCCCTAAACGTGGCTTTAAACTTGCCTCGCTGAATATCAATAGCTTGTTAGCTCATATTGAAGAATTGAGAGTTTTGCTTGCCGACCGTCCAATTGATGTGTTAGCTATCAATGAAACTAAGCTCGATAGCACAGTGAACGATGACGAAGTTTATATCCCTGGATATAAATTAATACGTAGTGATCGCTATTACAAAGGCAGATGTGGAGGGGGGGTATGCTTCTATGTTCGTTCGTCAATAAATTATTCGATTTGTTCAGATCTTTCTTCTGAACTTGAAACCGTTACCATAGAAATCAGGAAGCCTAGATCCAAGTATTTTGTTGTCACCACTTGGTACAGGCCTCCTAATTCGCTGGTAGACATATTTAGGCATTTTGAAGCGTTCATAGGTAAACTGGATTCCGAAAATGTAGAATATTGGGTTTTGGGAGATCTGAATTGTAATATTAATGCTCATGAGCCTGACAATGACACCAAATTACTGTTAAATATTGCGAATGTATATGGTATGCATCAGCTAATATCTGAACCTACACGCATTACGGAAGAGTCGTCCACTTTAATTGATGTTATTTTTACGAATTGCCCAGACAGGGTGGTTTGCTCCGGTGTCTCTCACATTGGTATTAGTGACCACAGTCTCGTCTACGCTTTTCGTAAAGTATCTACCGATTTTTCTAATAAGGGTCACAATACTGTGTATTATCGGAAATTTAAGAATTTTGACTCTGTCGGCTTCCGGTATGATATTTTTCATCAAAATTGGAGCAGCATTGAAAATTGTGTTGACCCCAATGCAATGTGGGAAGCTTGGAAAACAAAGTTTTTGCAATGTGTTAATAAGCATGCCCCACTGAGAGTTAAGCGTACTCGCGCGTTCAGATCACCATGGATCACACCTGAATTGAAAAAACGGATGCATGACAGAGACATTCTTAAATTAAAGGGTGAAGTTATGGGATGGGTGGGGAGGGCGAGGTTCCGGCCCGATGACCCCGTAACGTATAAGGGACGGACCATTAGAAAAGTGATGGGGGGGGGGGGGGTGGGGAATTTTCAGCTTGCACGAATTTTTTTTTTTTCGCTCACTGCTTGTGCAGGAATATTTTTTTTCAGGTGAACCCCTCTGCACGATTTTTTTTTACTACGTGTGAAAAAGTCACCTTCTTTGCATGAATTTTTTTTCTTGGCATTTTCCCTTGCATGAATTTTTTTTTTGTTTCTCCCCCCCCCCCCCCCCCCCCCCCCACCATCACTTTTCTAATGGTCCGTGCCTAACTTAAACCTTTAAACCGTTAAAGCTATTCTTGTCAGTGAATAACTAATTTTCCAGCTCTGTATATTTATTATTTCTCAACCGCAATAAGGATTACTAGAGATGACTGGTCTTTGCTACTTTTCCTAGGACACTGCGGTTTGACTGGAAATGTAACCCAACCTATTCTAATTGCAATCCGTCAAGTTACTTATCATTCTTAGAGGGTTATTCCGATAAATTTATGCATTACATTGTATTGTATTATATGGCCATAACAATAGTTCAACAATCCATTCTAGAACGATACAATACAACATAATGCATTTAAATATAATGCTGTGCATAAATTTGTCAGAGTATTGGGCAAGTATGAGTTATCCAAACTTTCACGTCCTTAGTGTTGACCACATCTTATAACCTTTGATGAATATAAAATGGGGTCTGGTTTGTTTGTTTTCTTTTAACCGTTATTAAAACCCTAATGGAGATTCACCTACCCTATTGAGTGAAAAAGTCTTTATCTTCGGACAAGTGATGGAGTCATATACGACGAGATATTTAACAAGTCGACAACTCTCCCAAAGAGTCATGAAATGTCCCAGATCGATCCAATAGCCCATTTCCGAGTTGCTACATGCCTCAGTTTCATAGCGAGTCCAGGTGCTAGATCATTCAAATGGAAATGAGTTTAATTTGCATAAGAATACTCTATCATTTCTATTTGAATGGTCTTGCACCTGGACTCGCTATGAAACTGAGGCATGTAGCAACTCGGAAATGGGCTATTCGAACCACGAGCCGCTTGCGAGGGTGGGTAGTGAATCATGTAAGCCTTTACAAAATATCCCGAGATCTCCTCGGGGGGTGGGGGGAGGGGGGTGGGGGTGGTAATCAGAAGATCTCGAGATATTTTGTAAAGGCTTACATGATTCACTACCCCTCAGGATATTTTGTAAAGGCTTCATGATTCACTACCCCTCGGGATATTTTGTAAAATCTTACATGATTCACTACCCCTCGGGATATTTTTTAAAGGCTTACATGATTCACTACCCCTCGGGATATTTTGTTAAGGCTTACATGATTCACTCCCCCTCGGGATATTTTGTTAAGGCTTACATGATTCACTACCCCTCGGGATATTTTGTAAAGGCTTACATGATTCATTACGCCAGGGGTGGTTGAATGCAGAGGATGAGGTGGGGGGCTGGATAGGATGAGGAGGGCTGTTTATAGGGTGAAAAGGAGCTATATATTGGGTGAGGGGATACTGTGTAAAGAGTAAGGGGTGCTGTGCATAGGGTGGGGATTGAATAGGGATATGGGACTGTGCATAAGGTAGGGGTTCTGTGGAGAGGGTGGGCCAAAAGAGCTCTTGCGTTGGCTTAGTGTTCTGTTCTGGGCAAGATCTTTTGTTCTAAACGTAAATTAACTGATCTCTCACCACCTGACGATACGTAGCTCATATGTCTTTGGCCATGACTTCCTCTAAGATTGTCCAAACATCAGTCAACATCAGTTCTTCAAAAGACTCAGGTTAAATATTTAAAAGGTTAGCGAATTATCGTTTAAAATTTACTTCCAAAAATCGAGGTGCCATGTTAGAGGAAAAAAACAGGTGTAAAGGGGTTAATTATTTTCTCTGAAACTGATCATGCGTCAATAATGAAATTAAACTGGGCACTTAGTTTTAATATTTGAAAGGTTAGAATTTTCTAGCTCGCAATTTAATCGCCAGTAAATAATAAGCCTTAGTATAAATACTCAGGCGATTATACAAAATCGCGCGCTCTGAATGGTTCGCTATCTCGGATTATCAGCCGATAATCACCTCGACGAACAAAATGGCTGCCAGTCGTTCGCGCGCTTTTGATGAAATAATTTTTTTTCGTGTTGTACAATGCTTTTTCTTTTGTGGGTCGAATGCTGACGTCAGATCATAAAAGAAATGGTAAACGCAGCAGCTGTGCAACCATCGAGTCATGGACGCACTTGCGAGGTTTGCTGAGCACTCAAGAAGCAAGAGAGCATCTCTTACGCTTCTTTTGTGCCTAACAGCCACCCGCGTGCATCCATAACGCAATAGTTGCACGCTGCATGTTCACTATTTCTTCAATTTACTTTTTTGAAAAAACATTGCACATGCCTGCAATCGCCATCCAATTTCATGGCCAGAAGTAGTAGTAGAAGTTTCGGTGACTCAAGGCTCAAAAGGTATAAATTGTTTTCTTTGCATGCCATATCTTTTTCATCGCGTAATGCATGCTGTCCACTAACTATTCATGTTTTTGTGTGACTTATTTTGGATCAATTATTTTAAGTGCTTTTGCGATGCTCGGAAATCTTCGTACTGTTTCGGAATCTCCGAGGTATCTCGGAATGCATCACGACGCTCGTTGTAAATTTTACGCACCTTGAACCTTTCAATCCCCAAAACAACCTTTATGCAACTTCTCGGCCTCCAATTTCAATCAATTTGTTATTTTCCTGGTTATAATTTGAGTTTGAGTTGAGTTTTGAGTTTTGAGTTTGCAGTTTATTGTATTATAAAAACAAATAGTATTACAGGTTTCCTGGCACCGCAAATAGCAGAGCTAGTCTAGGCGGGCCAGGAAATATATAGGAAAAAAAGAAGACTGCTATAAAAAAAAAAAAAACTGTATACAAATGTTTGTAAAGTGAGAGAAAAAAGAAGAGGAAACGTTTTTGGGTTATGATTCTAAGCAGGAGTTAAACAAAAATTAAATTAAATAGCTAAATAACTTAATAAATACAGTCAACATGTTCTTTCCTTCATTTCAAAAATTATTTCATCTAAATCAAAATAAGCATCACTAGTTTCAAGTATATCAAATAACAGGGAACGAATTTTACTTTTAAATTTTTGTTTCGGAGACGTGCGTATCTCAGCTGGTAGATGATTCCACAATTTTGCACCAATTCTCGAGAAGGAGTTCTTTTGGATTTCAAGATTAGATTTCATTACGTAAAAGTTTTGAGATGTAGACGATCTGGTGTTGTACGAGTGGACCCTAGAAAGTGGGAGAAACAATTCCTGAATGTTAGTGGATACAACGTTTTTACTCACGTCAAACATAGCTTCTGCAAGTAATTGATAATAAAGAAAGTTTACTGGCAATATTTTAGTGTTTATGAAAAGAGGAATAGCATGATCTCGGGGATTGGCAAAATGTATAAAGCGAAGTGCACGTTTCTGGAGAATTAAGAGTTTGTTTAATTGTTTTTTGCTTGTTTGACCCCAAGCAATCAAGCCGTATCGAATATAAGGTGCTATTAAAGAACGGTAAATTGAAACAAGTGTGTATTAAGGGGAACAAAATGTCGCAGTTTTGACAAAAGACCGACGGTTCTACTAAATTTTAAAAGAATTGTATTGATGTGGTTATTCCAAGAGAGTTTATGGTCAATTAGAACTCCTAAATATTTTACAAAATCTTTACATTCTAACTGTGAATTTCTATTTGTACTAGCATTATGGATAAATAGTTTTGGTGTAAAGGAGAGTTTCTTTTGATAAGGGCGAAAAATAACAATTTGATTTTTTAAGATTAAGACTGAGTTTATTTGAGGTTAGCCAATGATAGACATGTATAAGTTCCTCGTTCATAGTTAACTCAAGTACTTTATAAGATTTTTATGGGAAAATAGTAAATTTGTATCATCAGCAAATAAATAGAATTTTAATTTCGAAGAACAAGAACAGATATCATTGACATATAGAATTTATGGATGATACCTTGTAGAATAAAGCTTTACTCTGTTACCACTCAGCGAAAGTTCAAATTAAAGGATTTAGGATTTCGAAAAAAAAAACAATAGAATTTAATTCGTGGAGGATCGGTTTGGGACACCAACATGGCTGCCGTGACGTCATGTGCATATGCTCTATTCCTGGCCTTGGCTAATCTCTCGGGTAGTATCCGGACCAAAACTCCCTTGGTATTTCACATTTTAAGCGCTATGTTTCAATTCATATAGCGTCGGTGATCTGTATTTGTAAATGTCGCTATATAAGGGACGGACCATTAGAAAAGTGATGCGGGGGGGGGGGGGGGGGTGTGGATTTTCAGCTTGCACGATTTTTTCTTTCGCTCACTGCTTGTGCAGGAATTTTTTTTTCAGGTGAACCCCTCTGCACGAATTTTTTTTACTACGTGTGAAAAAAGTCACAATTGGACCTTCCTTCTGCATGAATTTTTTTTTGGCATTTTCCCTTGCATGATTTTTTTTTTGGTTTTTTCCCCACCCCCCCCCCCCATCACTTTTCTAATGGTCCGTCCCTAAGTAATAGATTACTAATTACTATTTAGAATTACCCTGGGACCTTTAAAAACTCTTGAGCAACCAGTCATGGACATACTAATTTATATTCGGTTTGTTTTGGACTGTATTTTTGGTGGCCACGTTCCATATCCACCAGAATTTGAAATCCGGACGATTAGATGATTACATTTCATGAGGTTATTTTATCCCAGGGTTTTATACGGTTCAGACGCGACTTCTTATTCTAATAAGGAGAGCAGAGGACACCGCAACGTTAGTTTACAAAGAAAGATCAGATAACAGGGAATCTTTTGAATGTAAATCGGCTACTGCATGTAGGTCATAGTTAACCAGAAAGCGTGTTTGGCTTTGTAGCGGAGCTCCACAGCGGCTCGAAGAGCCGCAGAGCGGAGCCCCATAACTACCGTGCGAGGATAGAAATTGAGAAAACCATGCGTTTGAGTTTTCATGGTCATCGTGGCTAGCGGCATGGCTCGCGGGCGCGTGCGCCTAGCGACGACGACGTTGCCCCAACATGGCGGCCATGGTCATCCGGGATATTTAGAAGGTCTTAAACCGAAACGAGGCTTTGTTTTTCGCGCGCTTTTCGCGGCTTGCCGCGGCTACACAACCTACAGCCAGCAGTCTACAATGTTTTGCTGAAGAAACGGATTATTCATAGCGGTTTTGGAGGAAAAAATTTTCTTCCTACAAGTTTTCAAGCGTTTTTGGAGGGACATAAGCATAAAGCTGAGTTCTTCCTACAAGTTTTCAAGCATTTTTGGAGGGACATAAGCATAAAGCTGAGTGTCTATTTTTCATTTGTTAAAGAGCTGCCTAGCTGCTTTTGGTGTTGCTTTAAAACTATTATAATTTTGCTGACCAGGTAATGGTTCTTCCGTTGAGTCGCGAGCTAGATGTTTTTCTTTTTTTGACGATTTATTTCAGCTATCGAATCTTCTTTAAGTAGTTGCGTACACCAGGCGTATTTAATAACTTTAGTGACAGCATTTTCAATGTGTGAGGGTCTGTGTGAGGAGCTCCGCTTTTAGGCTTGCCTAAATCTATTTAATATTGATGTAACGTGAAGTCGCGTTGTTAAGAACAGAGGCGGGGATACGCCCCGGCCTTTCCGGGGTCCTGCGGGGATCCGTTTGGTCCAAGTCTCTGATTGGCTAGGCAATAAAAAGCACGCGTTTTGCAGGTATGTTTTCATAGGAACACCAAGCTAAGATTGTAGCTGGAGATGACATCGAGCTAACCATAGTTAGTAAAAATCTACTAGTATACTAATGTCGCAATCTGATTGACTGAGCTAGAGCCATTAGACAGCACTTGGTTGAAGATCGTTTGCCAAATGGTAACGTGTTCGCGCTTGAGCGAAGTTTCACAGGAAGATTTATTATTTTAGATAAGTACCTAAGCTTATCAAAGGGACTCAAAATAATACAAATTTAGGTTAAATCAGGCTCACACATAAAACAAACACACAAAACACAAAGTTATAACAGAAACTTAATACATAGGTGGAGATTTATTAATGTAGCAATCAAATAGTGGCCATCGAAAAGTGATTAGTAATAATTATAAAACTCTGGCTTCACGAAATAAAGCACAGTTTATATCGTAATTTACAGATTTAACGCCGTGCAAAAAAAATTAAGTTTCTCAGCATCGCTGGTCGATGACCATGCCGTAGAGTTAACTGAGCTGACTCAACAAATTAACTTGCCCGGCCCAAAACAGCTGACTAAGGTAGTTAATATTTGCTATTGAACAAAAATTTTTCGCCAAAGACGTAAGGCGGTTAAAACACCATCCAAACGCAATTATGAAAGAGAATGGAGACGAAGGAGGTATAAGAATCTCCCTATCACAGGCCAGTTTTGTTGGTACTGATGAACAGGTCACACACAACCACATGCAGGTTACTTTATGTAGTTGTGCCTTTCAACGAGAAGACATAACAAAGGCTTGGCTCTGATCTCCTTTAAGGTAAATATGATGAAATATGTCTAAAAATCACGTGTGAACTTATAATTACTGTTTTCAAATGTTGAATGAACTTCAAAGATAGAAATGAAAACCAAATAGTTACTGTTGTTAAATGTTGAATGAACTTCAAAGATAGAAATGAAAACCAAATAGTTACTGTTGTTAAATGTTGAATGAACTTCAAAGATAGAAATGAAAACCAAATTCATGTGAAATGATGTAATAAACTGATCGTATCATTTAGGGGTAGTTGATTCCTTTGCCACACTTTTCTAAAGGGAATCGAGAATGAGGTAAGACACTGGAAAGTGTATTTTTTGTTTTTGTATTTGCTGACGATGAAATAATTTGTTTTGAAACTGCGCGACAAACAACGTTAACTGTATCTGAGAACAAGATATTATTGTCTCAAAGATAACTATAAACTTAACAATTAAAAACCAGACTTAGAAACGGTTACATCTCACAATTCCGCCCACATTAAAAATTATTTCTACTGTAGTTCAAGAGAGGAATCGTTTTTCTGTTCAACAAAAAGTTCCTTCAAAGAGCGTTATTTCGTGTTCGTTATTGATAGCTTGGGTATTTGTGTAGTGTTAGCCAGGACAAAGCAAAGCCTAAATCACTTTTATCATATTCAAATCAGAGGATCTTTACAACTGAGTTGACTTAGGTGGGTAGATAGGAAGGTTTTTATTTATCACTATATTATATATATATTACAAATGTTCCATATTCACAATTCAATGTTCACACTATTTACATAACTAGTTACATATAGTGTGAGGAGGCCCCAAGAAACCATAAGACTTTTAGATGCGGGCCCCCTCGAAAAAAATAATAAATAAATAGAATAAAATAGCCAGGACAGACGGTATTTTAAAGACGGAAGTAGGAGGAAAACAACAGATTAACACTAAAGCCTGGTTCACACTACGACGCAAGCATAAGCAACTAAAAACAAAGAAAAACGTGTCCAGTGGGGCTTTACAAGACAAAAGGACAGTGTTTTTCTTTGTTTGTTCTTTTGTCTTTACTTTGCTTATGCTTGGTCTTATGTCGATGTCTTATGCTTGTGTCGATGTCTCATGTCATACGCTTGACTTCATTCCTTTGTGTTCTCCTTTGGTTTCTGCTTATCCTTGTGCTTGTGTCGTAGTGAGAACCAGGCTTAAAGCCTGGTTTACACTACGACGCAAGGATAAGGATTAGCAGAGAACAAAGGAGAACACAAAGGAATGAAGTCAAGCGTATGACATGAGACGTCGACACAAGCATAAGACATCGACATAAGACCAAGCATAAGCAAAGTAAAGACAAAGGAACAAACAAAGAAAAACACCGTCCCTTTGTCTTGTAAAGCCTGACAGGACACGTTTTTCTTTGTTTTTATTTGCTTATGCTTGTGTCGTAGTGAAAACCAGACTTAAGTATTTATAAGAAAGCTAGAAAGTCGGGATTTAAATACATTGAAACTTGACGAAGAAACGACATTTGACGGGAGAGAATTCCATATTTTAGGGCCTTGGTACAAAGTGGTAAATTGTTTGATATTAGTTCTACATCAGTGAGTTCGAAAATCTTGAGCTGATCTAGTTTGGTAGGAATGAACCTGGTTACCTGTTACAAAAATGTTTTGAAAAACTATCGGAAGAAGATTATGATGATAATGAAACATAAATTTTGCTACATGAAGAGAATTTATTTTAAAGAAGTCTATGATATTTAATTGCTTGAATAAAGGTGCTGAATGAGCGCGGAACTCTGAGATTGTAATTGCTCGAACAGCTCTTTTCTGTAGCAGTTAGATTCTATTTAAGTTAGTAACATATTCACTTAAAATATAATCAACATTTACTCTAAATTAATATTGACCTAGAGGTTTTCTCACAGAGCCATATATATTTTCATTGAGTCGTGCTTACTAACTGCTGAACAGTTAGCCCAACTAAACCGCTAAGTCGGCAGGTAACGGGAAATGTTTACCCCAGAAGTGAATTAAAAATGCGATCTTAGCAACTCGGGAGTTAAAGGCTTTAAAGTAATCTTTCTTTTTCGAAACAATGTTAATGAATTGTTTCCGTAAAACTCAGACAAAAAATTACTAATAAATAATAAATCGAATCAAGACCCGGTATGGATAAATTTTGGAATTCACACAAGTAAGTTGGAAAATGAATGAACCTTTCACCCGATGTAAGTTAGGTTCTCGTAAAGCGAGGCATAGCGATTATGGAAGCCAGGAAATGGAATCATTTTAAGAGTCCAATTAATATTAGTAAAAAGCCCTGAAATTTTAAAGAAATGTTTTTTTTCCTTTCTTGAGTTAGCAACAGGTACGTTTTAAGCCAAAGCATGTGGCATGAAATACTTACTGAACAGTACTTGTACCAAATTCTAAAAACCGACCACAAGATCAATAATTAAAAATATTGGCAGTAGACTAACATAAATCCTGTATTAGGACTATTTAATTGTGCGATTTCAAAACTGGATGCAATAAGGTGGTAATTGAACTGAGTGGAGTGCAATTTTGGTCTGAAATCATACTTGTCATTTCAAATCGAACTCGCACTGCGCGCTCGTTCAATATTTGAAATCACGCGTTTGATTTTAGACCAAACTGCACTCCACTCAGTTCAATCACTATTATAAATCAGGCTCACACATAAAACAAACACACAAACAAAACACAAAGTTACAACAGAGAAATTTAATACATTGCTAGAAATATATTATTGTGGCAATCAAATAGTGGCCTTCGAAAAGCGATTAGTAATAATTATAAAACTCTGGACTTCACGAAACAGAGCACAGTTTATATCGTAATTTACCGATTTAACGCCGTGCAATAAAAAATTAAGTTTCCCAGCATCGCTGGTCGATGACCATGCCGTAGAGTTAACTGAGCTGACTCAACAAATTAACTGATTAACTAGCCCGACCCAAAACATCTGACTAGAGTAGCTAATATTTGCTAATGAATAAAGATTTTTCGCCGATGACTTAAGGCGGTTAAAACACCATCAATTATGAAACACAGAATTATGAAAGAGAATGTATACGTAGGAGGTATACGAATCTCCCTATCACAGGCCAGTTTTGTTGGTATGAACAGGTCACACAGAACCACATGCAGGTTACTTTATATAGTTGTGCCTTTCAACGAGAAGACATAACAAAATCTTGGTTCTGATCTCCTTTAAGGTAAATATGATTAAATATGTCTAAAATTCAGGTGTAAACTTATAGTTCTTGTTGTGAAATGTTGAATTAACTTCAAAGATAGAAATGAAAACCAAATTCATGTGAAATGATGTAATAAACTTTTCGTATCATTTAGGGCAAGTTGATTCCTTTGCCACACTTTTCTAAAGGGAATCGAGAATGAGGTAAGATTAAGAACTGGAAAGTGTGTTTTTTGTGTATTTGTTTATGATGAAATAATTTGTTTTGAAACTGCGCGACAAACAACATTAACTGTATCTGAGAACAAGAAATCATTGTATCTGAGATAACTATTACTTGAACTTAGCCATTAAAAGGCAGACTAAGAACCTGTTACATTTCGCAATTCCGCCCACATTAAAAATTATTTCTACTGTGGTTCAAGAGAGTAATCGCTTTTCTGTTCAACAATAAGTTCCTTCAAAGAGCGTTATTTCTTGCTCGTTATTGATAGCTTGGGTATTTTTGTAGTGTTAGCCAGGACAAAGCAAAGCCGAAATCACTTTTATCATATTCAAGTCAGAGGATCTTCACAACTGAGTTGACTTCATAGTATTCACTTAAAATATAATCAACATTTACTCTAAATTTATATTGACCTAGAGTTTTTTCTCACAAAGCCATATATATTGTCATAGTGTCGTGCTTACTAACTACTGAACAGTTAGCCCAACTAAACCGCTACGTCGACAGGTAACGGGAAATGTTTACCCCAGAAGTGAATTAAAAATGCGATCTTAGCAATTCGGGAGTTAAAGGCTTTAAAGTAATGTTATTTTTTCGAAACAGTGTTAATGAATTGTTTCCGTAAACGCAGATAAAAAAATTACTAATAAATAATAAATCGACTCAACACCCGGTATGGATAAATTTTGGAATCAAGACAAGTAAGTTGGAAAATGAGTGAACCTTTCATCTGATGTAAGTTAGGTTCTCGTAAAGCGAGGCATGGCGATTATGGAACCCAGGAAATGGAATCATTTTAAGAGTCCAATAAATATAAGTAAAAAAAAAACATAATTTTTAAAAAATGTATTTTTTTCTTTCTCGAGTTAGCTGCAGGTAGGTTTTAAGCCAAAGCATGTGGCATTGAACACTTACTGAACAGAGCTTGAATCCAATCCTTCAATAAGTGTTATCTTCGCTTGAATGCGGTAATAGATTGTGTTGCAGTACGCGGAAGACAACTTAGAGACTGAGATATTGAAATTTATTACATCTACAACCCCTGGATATGAGCAAACGCACGCTCTGATTTGTTCCCTACTCCCAGGCTGTCAGCTCATATCCCATTAGTACGGAAAACGGCCATCATGGAGGAAAGATTTCTTGAATTGGACGGGGAGAAATTCAAGTCTTGCTCGAAAAGAATATACCAAAAAATACTACTGAAGGAAATTAATATGGGATGAATTTATTCGACGGTAAATCAGCAAGTTATAAAAAGAAACTGACACGATTTTAATTGTGTATTACGAACTAACGTGAAACTCTTAGCCGCCATTTTGAAACATCCATTGAGCCCGTAAACTTCTGCTTACTTTTTTCACTTTTAATTCTCAGACTGGTTTGCTAACTTGAAAAAAATTGACAAGCACATTAGATGTTTAAGAACGAACCGGACTCGTGCATGGTTGAAACTTCTTTACACATCCGCTTAACAACAACATGTCGGCTCGACAACGCTCCGTAACAACATGGTTCTGTTTACAAACAATAACAAAGTCAATTCCTGTCGTGCAAACTAATTCCAGCTTCTCACAATAGAGGGTTTAGAGATATACTAAATCAATTATTCCACTTAATCTCGTCGTACATAAACTATACGTGTACGCGCCTCTTTTGCTATTAGCTTATGTACGACTCGATTTCGTGGAATAATTGTTCAATATATGCGTTTTATTTATATATACAGGGTGGCAATCCATTGGCTGATGCTGTTTGTCTTTTATACAACGGCCCATGGTAGGTGTGGTCAGCGGTCAATCCGATGGCTCAAAGTTTAAAGATAAGTTGTGATGTGTATTTCAGTATTTTATGACTTAAGACAGCTTAGGATCTTTGTATAGGTAATAGCATGACTTGTATGTAGTGGTATTTGGCAATGATGCCGGGAGTAATATTTCAAAATTGCCCAAAATTTGGTATTCGGGGAATTTTCAAATATTACGGGCCGAGTCTAGGTTTCGGTTTTCTATCAATCTATCTATCTATAGTCATGTCACGATTTTATATGCTGACGTAATGCATGCAATCGAGACATTCACGAAAACGAGGCGATTTACATAGTAGCATAATCTTTACTGGAAATTATGGCGAATCTATAAATTTCCTTCTGGGACGCTCAACATACATACAAACGCACACGCCGTTCGCGGTAGACCCCCACTAAATGATGTCGAGCGTTGTCGGAATAGGTTGTCGATCTAGAATTCTTTAGCTTGAAAGCTAGCCAAATGAGCAGAGTTCATACTAGTTCTCACGACGTAACAAATGAGCCATATGTTAGTTACCAAAACTGTGACAGCCGATTGAACAACAAACTATGATGCTGAGAAGAACACATCACTTGCTGAAAAAATCAGGTATGTTCGTGAACACAACTTCGAAGGTGACGCTAACAACAGCGAATTGGATAAGGATACTGACAGAAGCAACTTGAATAGTAAGGTTAAATATCTAAGCTTAGCTCTTCCGTTAATGTCCTGTTTCTGTGATTGGCTTTTATTGGGTTCAATATTTGTAAAGCACGATTTGGTATTGCGTACGTAATCACTATTATTATTGTACAAGGGATCGTAAATGTTGGTTTGCTCTTTGCACGGAGTTGCATGTGCTTGATAGAAGAAAGACATGATGAATACTCTTCATGACTGTGAGCTACTAGAAAAAGTTGTCAATATGACTAATGTACGTGAACTTAATGTTACAGTGTCAATAAAAGTACAGCAATTCAGATCTCGTTATGTAAAGTATTTATATTATGACTGTACTCGTGATTTGTGTAAGTGGCTGTACACACGCCAATAAATTTTTTTTTGTACATGAGTAATTAAACTGACTGTTGGCACAAATAACCGTTAAAGTGTGGGACTGGAGTGACTGATAACGAAAATTTCCCACACGATTCCGCATGTAGTTTCGTACACATTTTACGAGTGGTAAATGCTCAAGTCAAACGCTTCATACGAAGCCCGAGTGAACGCTCCTCAAGCGTCTTGTTTAAGGTGGCTCGATAGGCTGAAAATTGTCATTTTTGCAACATTTCCATGGTCAATTATATTCTCAATATCCACATTTAAGTAACACATCTAGTTACAGTATTCTTTGAAATGTGCAGTTCCAAAGTTTTAGACAAATTCGTTAAATTCCTAAGGAGCCACAGCCACAAATGTGGCCACACCCATTTCCGAACCTTTGAAAATAAGGTATTTTAGGAACCAAATATCTCAACTGAGAAACACAGCATAAAGTCCAAGTTTTGCAAGCGAGTATATAATATTGTTGACTGTGAAATGAGCCACTTTCATGTAAAAACCTTAAATATGTTTATAGTTACGACCAGCTACTGAAACATGGAAAATTTGCCAAGGTCTACCCAAATTTCATTGCTAATAACCCCTGCAAAAATGGTCAGATCAACACAAGAGTGGGTCATTTCACAGATTTGACTGTCTTATAGGTTCTCTGAAAATTTCACAGCATTACCTTAAATACTTTTTACGAAACAGTGTTCCCAGTGTTCAAAATCATGAAAATTTGCATGTTTTAGAAAATAAGACTTAAAGTTGATACACCTTATTATCACTAGGATTTGAACTTTTTTAGTCTCTTAAAAGGCCCCAGCCTCATAGGAGGGTCCTTCATTTGCTTCTAGGGTATCTGTGTAACCCTTTTTCCATTTTCTAATGTTCTTTCGCCGTTTCTTGGCCAGTTCCCCACTCTTTCTTCGCGAATGACGAATTCTGTCACTGTCTAGCTTTGCGCAACTCCTCTTGCAGTGGACACCAGGCACAATTCCAAGGTGTTTTAGCACTGAAATAAGGCAGGTTGAGCCATCATTAAAATGAGCTACCCCCAAAAAGGTTGCAGTCTCAACAGTTGGCAGATTTGAGTGGGTCTCTTTCGTAGCACGCTGCCAAATCAGCCCATTGACACTCTCATTTTGGTTCTGTGTTCCACCATGTTTGCACTTTGATAGGAGACTCTCCTCACTAAGGGCTTCAAATGTTGGCAAGATGGCAGTTGCCACAGCCTCTTTCATGGGCTCTTTATGGGCATAATCTGCTGTTCCCTTGGCAATGTCCCTTTGGAACCCACACCAGGAGTCTTCTCCTTCTGGACACAGGTCATGATCAGGGTTTTCATCCGTAGATCTGCTGTGATGCCAAATGACCATCACTGCATTCTGCATTGCTGTTATGTTGTGGGTGTTCTGCCTGATGGCCTTTCCAAAATAAACTTGAAGTTTATCTATTTTTTTGTCTGTCAGTCTCCCTGCTCCACCAATTGTTTTGCTGTCAGCTAAAGGAGTCTTGCCCAGTCTCTTTTTGAGTGAACGTAGGCGTGAACCCAAACGCTTCTGTACGTGGCCCACACATTCAAGTTTTTCGATGTCTACATCTCCATAGACAGCTTCTTGTACTAAAAGCTTGTGGGCTTTACTGTCACCATCTCCAAGGAACTCCACAAACCGCATGCCATGGCCCTCAACAGACCGCTGAAAAATGTTCAGAATCCCGGAAGCATCCATTGATCCTGAAGAGCCCTCAAAATTTGCATGACATTCATGTTGATGGCCATCCCACCACTCATGAAATTCTGCTGATCTCTCTTTCCCCCTCCATTGCATACACTGCCTGCATTCTTTTGACATAACCTCGCAGTCCAGAGCCTTTCCTGTGACTGTGGAAAGTACTGTCACTACGCCATATGATGAGGAAAATCCTCTCTTTCGCCACGTTCCATCTCCTGACACAGCAATGTCATACAAGCCTTCTTCATTGGGTTCATAAAACTCTGTAACATCATTTGCTGCTTTAGACATGCTTTCTTTAGCAACAGATTCGGTTGCATCTCGCACAGCTTTCACATGGTCACGGTAAGCGTTCTCATTCATGGGTGGCAACATGTTCATGACACATGTGAACTTTTCAAGTCCTTGGTGACCAACACCAATGTTTCTCATAGCTAACACAGCTCTCCTGTTCACCTCAAAGGCTTGTTTATTCTGTATTTTAGCAGAAGTGTAAAATTGGCGAGTAAATGAACATTTACCTCCAGTGCACTTTAAAATGAGAAGAGAAGCCAGACCCATTTTGGCATCTTCATCTTCCTCGAGCGAAAGAGCTACACGTTTACAAGAAGGGCAAGGTAAAGACTCAAATACCGTCGCAAGAATAGAGATGTCAAAAATTCTAAAGCCTTGCAGGATTTCACCTTCATTTTCGGAGCTTTTCTTGGAAGAATCATCCGACGGTGGTTTCAGTTTCCGCACTGAAGCTGGCAAGGATTTGAAGCTTTCGGACTTCACGCCTCTCGCCGCGTGCTCTTCATCTCCACTCGACTCGTCGCTTTTCTCGGTCGATTCTTTCGACATAGCAGCTTCGGTTGAAGAATTACTTTTCCTTGTGTACTGGTTACCAGTAAATCTTCTCTTTTTTTATTTTCTACTGTGAACTTTCGTTGGAGGCATGTTTCGCTAAGAATATTTCACGAACTAAACTGTAAACACTGACTTTCGTCGCTTCCACGTTTTATGTCTAAAGCAATGTCGTGTAAGTACAAAACGAAATGTCCCCGCTTTAGCCTAAACCTGTTACCAGTCTTCCCATCGCTTGAGGGCGCTCACAGATGAATCGGGGCAGAAAAATTGCCCTTTTAGCATCAAAACAACGCGTAAACAACATTGGTTACCATAGTAACCGATCAATAACAAGCTTCAAACTTCGCAATTTTGGGCAAATTATGTACTATAGGGCAAAAATATCGAGCTGTTATTGAAGTACAATGGCTAAAGATACTATAAAATTTAAAGTCACAAAATACACTTTTTTTTCCATTTTTGGCCTATCGAGCCACCTTAAAATAGAAGCCGAGAAATTTTCGCTTCGTATCTGACAATGTCGTCGTTGAGTTGAGGCCGTTGCTTAAGAGATAATGGGCGTTTTCCATTTACCGAAAAATTCCGGAAATTTCATTGGGAAATTTCCATCGGTGATGAACGTGTTCCATTTGACACAAGTTCCATTCATTCCCAGGGGACTGTAGAAGAAGCTGTCATTTCTCTTTACCGCAGATGTGGTCGTGAAGAATCACCCGCGTGAAAGGTCTGGAACTGGTGAAACCTCATGAAACTCGTAAATGGAACACGCATTTTCCATCGGAAGGTTTCCAACGGGAAAACGGGACTACCTTTTCAGACGCTCCGTTTATTCCGGAAATTTTCCAGTGGAACGTACCAAAAAAGTGCGTTCCATTTACATCCCAACCGGAATTTCCGGAATCTCTTGGTAAATGGAAAACGCCTAATGTGTTAAGAGCCAATGTCGGAAAATATCGAGAATCTCAATTCAGTTCCAAAAATTCGAATTTTGGCTGATACCACCCAAACATCCCTTTGGGGGAACTATTTCAAGAAACGATATTAAGAAATCCCCAAGCGCTTTACATTTTGAGAATTTTAGAAAAGTTCCAAAATTCGCAAAAACTACATTTTTTAATTCGGGAAACGGGTGCAAATTTCAACATATTTCAACGAAACAGTACAAGCGCGCAAAAGTTCCTATTGACTTGATATTACTCATGTATTTAGCAGACATCCACGGCTTTAAGACCCCGTAAAAAGGTTTTGCAAAATAACTGTTTTAATATAGTTTCTGGCTTTTATTGTGTGCGCTCTGATTGTGTGTTGTTTTGGTAGTCAAAATAACGCCCAACTTCAACCGTCAAAAGTCGATCCTGGTATGTCACAAATTGAAAAAACTACTATACCAAACGAAAGATCTGTTATTTTTTTCATTACACCTGAAGTTTTAGCTCTGCGAATTTAAACACGTGCGAGTAATAAAATTTCAACTTGTGCCCCCCAAGTCGCCTGTCCGCGACAAGAACGGGAATGTAAACAAAGGAAAACATATGCAAATCGAGGAGAAAATCATGCGGAAGTTATGACTTACCCCTCAAAGCGCAAAAAATTGATGGAATTCTGTTACCTTAACAGGTATTTCTATCTGAGAGACTAATAAAACGAAATTATCCGTCCAATAATAATAAAAAAGCTATAAAAAGGGCTGGAGGGCTAGTGTCATGAAGTCGCCTCGGATGCATCGGAACTCGTGTGTATGGTTCCGGAGGTAAAAAAGCTTCTAAAGAAGCTTTCAAAATGCACCATGGAGCAAGCAAATAATGTCAGTAAAAACAGACTGATATTTTGAGGTATGATAGAAATGAACCATTGTAAGTTTATTTTTACAAGTGACCTTTAAAATTAAATAAAATGACAGATGAGGGCCGGCCATCGACAGTTCCATTTTAAATGGTCCGTCCCTTGGCTATCGTACTCAATGTTAAGTCCAAAAACCGAAACAAGATTCAACAAAATAAAACATATATTCCAATAATCTTTAAAAAGTATGATGCTGACTTGAGAATTAGATTTCCCGCATCGCAAAGTTTTAGTTATGTAAATATCAGGAATGTTTACTTACTGATCTTATGTCGTGTTACGTGCTCCAAGTTCCACAGGAGAAGAGTAAAACCCTCCGTCTTGTTTATACATTTCATAAAAAAGACTAACTCATTTGTTTACTAGAACTATAGATAGGGAGTTAATAATCCTCCCATAAACACAGAAAACGAAGAAGCCAAATTCATCTCGTTTTTTCGTGTTGTGTTACCTGTCACATTTTTCAAGTCACGTGTTTTGCTGTACACGGTTTGTGAAAATGAAATACAAAACGTTTAGTTATTTCTTTTAAGGTAGTCACCTGCAAAACATCGCACAATTGTGAAATAGTGATACTATCATCCAATCTAGTCTCCGAAATTTCTCGGCTTATATTATAAGGTAATCAATTGAGTATACAATTCATGGTTATAAAAAGCTAGATCGTTTGAATGTGACCAACTATGACTCTTTAGTAATAGTTTGCAGTATACAATCGCGATAAAAAATAACGAATTAGAACGCGTGGTGTATTGGATAACTAAAATGCCTATAGATGGCTGGATCCCTTGAACTTCTCCAAATATAGCTCTACAACAATGGTTCGCCACATATAATCCTTACAAAAAAATAACCAATCAAAACGAGCGTTAGATCAGCTTCAACCATATGTTATACCACGTGACATTTTTGAGCACCAAGACTCTCTCAAATCAGTAAATGGAAAAATGAGACCTGATACACTATTTATGAACCGGACATTAAGCGATTTTGAAATTTCTCGGCTTATATTATGAATTAAACTAATAGACCAGACTGAACATGGTGGACGAAGTTCACTTTTTCTTACCGTACTGGAAGAAAGTAGGGGCGGGGAATTATGCTGATGATTTTAACCACAAAAACTGTTTCAATCCTCCTGTTTGAACATATCAAGCGTTTGAATTATGAAATACAGAGGGCAGCGCAGGGCATTGAACCATCACCGAAAACTCGATTTTTCAGGTTTCAGGTTTCAGGTTCAGGTTTAAGGTTATAGGTTTTCAGGTTATAGGGGATGAATGGGTTTGAACCCATCCACGACGCTGTTTATTTTGCTTTTATTACTTTTGACTCTCAGTTCACTCGGATAAAGACGAGAAACCCAATAATTTAGCTGCTGCTGGTTCAGGTGATGGAATGTACCAAGGGGCACAAGTTAAAGCAAGTTCATCCACCAGTGATTCTACACTCAAAGGCAACAAGAAAGCGCTGAACAATGGCACTTTGTCAGGTAGGTTGTAATTTACCCGTATTTACACTAACTTTCAACAATGGTCAAACATCGGGTAACTCTGGTTGACATACTCAATGGATTTTTTTCCTTGAGTTTCTGTTCTGTTCAACGAAATTACAATCTTACAATCTGAAGTAAAAAAAAAAAAAAATGGCGCTATATTACGTAGTCGCAAAACATAACATAATCAAACCAAAACGTACATGGAAGAGAGGGGAGGGTGGCAACGTCAATCCTCCAAAAACGCCACCACTGAAGTAATTTAGGCAAACTTGATTTTAAGACAAGCTTGGAAATCTCTACTTTGTCATCTTCTTTGCCTTTTACAGAAGATACGTGAGTATTCGAACATACTCTAACCATAGTTACACAAGAAATTGGGATAATGAAACAACTTGATGAAATAAGTCAAACCATCCGTAATTTAAAAAAAGGGGGTGCTGACATTTCGAGCGTTAGCCCTTCGTATTTCTCTCCGACGAAGGGCTGACGCTCGAAAGGTCAGCACCCTTTGTTTTACGGCTCATCCTCGGTGTTAAAACCTGTTACGTTTTCGAGTGACGTAGGACAAAGAAAACAAAGGAGACAAAACAATGGAGACTAGGTAATAGTGAATCCCCTTTTTACCTTACGGTGGTATATTACTTTATCAACTTCTTTGATTACCTAAGGGAAGGTACGTTTCTACTTGGGGGGGGGGGGGGGGGGGGTGTGTAGGGCTGGGGAATTTTGGTATTTTTTTCCAAAACAATATTGGCCCTCCCTCGCGTTTTAACAAAAAAACTCCTGACCCCTCCCCCCCCCCCACCTTTAGGTGACTGACAAAAGTGCCACCCTCCCCTCACTACTACATGCTATGTTCCATGCTGTAGAAACCTATCACAATTGCTCACATGAGGTATGGCCCTCCCCTTTTGGTGCTAACTTTCACTGATAACCCTCCCCTATGAGGCCCAAGCCCTCCCCCCCCCCCAATAAAAAACGTACCTTCCCTAAATTTCTTGTGTTTCAATTCCACACTGACGCAGCACCAATTTTTTTAGAAATTGCCCCCACAATACTCCTAACCATATTTAGGACCTCTACATGTGATCCCGGTAACCGAGCTGACGAATTTTGTCTTCTGTTCATATGGGAAATTTCATCCCGGTTATTGAGATGAAACTTGGGCAGGTGCGAGCAAATGAATCTGGGAACCCGAATTTGGCGCGAAATTTATAAAACAAACATGGCGCCTCACACCGCGTCACATAAAACTCTTATAACTTTCGGGCATATAATTCATGGTAGGCCACCATATAATCACCATATGTAGTGTTTACAGGGGTATACAAGGGTTTGTAAAGGTAATCATACGGTTTTGAGTTCAATTTGGAATTAATTTGCCCGAGTGAGCTTTTTGAAAAACTGACAAGTGCAAATTAATTCCAAATTAAACGAGAAAAACCGTATGATTACTTATTAATAATATAAACATGAAAAAATTCGCCTGGAGGAAGTGCCGGAAGATCTCATTGCGGACACGAAGTGGGCAATTGACGCGGATTTGACACTTTATTTACTGATTAGCTGATGAAGATCAGCTGATAACGCTACGAACTCAAAGCGGTTCGTTTAAAAATATAGAATGTCATAATCCAGAATATCGATGTGTAATTTGCCATGGTGTTACACTTTTTGCACTGGTGTTACACTTGAACTGCACTGCTCTCAGCCAATCAGAATCGAGTAATTTTTTCATGTATATTATTAACAAAGGTATATCCTTGTATACCCTTGTGAATGAACTATATGCCAACTTTAGCGCCCATCGTAGCATTATCTACTGTGGATTTGCTTATCAGCGTCAAAATCAAGGCGTTTATAAGCCATTCTTGACTTGTACTCAAGTAAGCAGTCGATTAATTGGCTCACCATCTGTGCTTCCCAACAAAACCTCTTCGTCGAAACCTCTCTCTCGCAACTGACCGTCATGTTTACGTTGACACGTGGTGGAAGACCGCGTTCTGTGAACCAGCGATCTTACATGTCATGCGCATTTGAAAAAATTCGTCCCGGTAATCCGGATGAAGTGTTCATATGGGAAAATTTTCATCCCGATTGCCGAGATCTCGGTTATAGAAACCGAGATCTCGGTAATCGGGCTGGCACGCCTTCTCATATGGACACATCAAAATTTTTACAAAGGAAATAGGAATGAGGCGAGATCTCAGTAACCGGGCCAGTCCGGTCAACCGGGAACACATGAAGAGGCCCTTAGATTAGTTTATGCCCTGCGTATTTAGCATTCTTTTATAATGCAGACCGTTGTGCTAACTAACCATCTTTATTTCATGTACTTCATTTTGCCATCTCCACCCGCAAATAGCAAAAGCTAGACGAGGCGGGCGTAGAGGAAAGGTTACAACAGTCATAAAAGATGATATAATAATTGTAAATTAACTAAATAAACTATCTGGATAAATAAGAATTACTGAAAAACAAGCTAAAGTTACAAAATATATAGTGTTACAGAATATTATTATAACCAAATTTACTACTAACAGAACCTATCGATTATAAGTACATTGAGTCGAGGATGCAGAATTTGCCATTTTTTGTAGGAGAATGGGCACTTCAACATAATCGTCCTCTGCTTCCATTATCGAGAGCAAAAAATCATGAAAATTTTTCTTAAAAGTTCCTTTGGAGAGTTGACGAAATTCGTTAGGAATTACGTTCCAAAGTTTAGCTCCAAACCTAGAAAGAGAATCTTGATTTAGATTCAGTCTTGAAGTTTGGACATAATAATTTCCAGACAAGGAAAACCTGGTCTCATGTTTGTGCTCTGAATTAGCTTTAGTGAAGAAATCAGAGATGTTAGACGGAGCATTCATGCAGGAAACATCAAACATTATGGAAGATACTTTTTCAGCATATAACATTTGTAAGGGTAGAATTTTCGAGGAAATAAATAAAGGCACAGCATGGGCTCTAGGTTCAATAAAGTACATCAAACGAAGGACTCGTTTTTGAAGCACGAGACTTTTTTGTAAATGGGTTTTGGCAGCTTGACCCCAAGCCGCCAAACCATATGTCAGATGAGGCAAGATCAATGATTGATAAATATTTAATTGTAGTGTAGCTTTGATTTCTAATTTTCCTTGTATTACTCTGCATTGGGAGCGTATCACATTGTAATATAGTATTTTTTCCAATTTACTTTGTCTTATCGTGTATTAGCGTTAATATTGTGATATAGGATATTTTGGTTACACAAATTCTGCATGATTTTGCTTCAGCCTATTTGACTGAGTTCCCATTTCACTACCCAGCTCAGCGTTATTGTTGTCAAGCAATTCATATCTGCTATCCGCTTCAAAAATGAAAGCGATTTTGTACGGCGACAGAGCTTTCTAGGTTATCGCACAAAGGCTTTGGAACAACCTACCAGAAACAATTGCTAAACTGTCCCCTACTGTCGACTGTCTTAAATCTAGGATAAGGATATTTCCTTTTAGGGGTGCGTTTTGTGACGGTAAAAGGCATTGAGATTTATTGAGACAGTGCACAGAAAAGCTTGTTAGTGTTAGGGACGGACCATTAGAAAAGTGATGAGGGGGGGCGGGGGAAACAAAAAAAAATTCATGCAAGGGAAAATGCCAAGAAAAAAAATTCATGCAAAGAAGAAGGTAAAAAAAATTCATGCAGAAGGAAGGTCCAATTGTGACTTTTTCACACGTAGTTAAAAAAAATTCGTGCAGAGGGGTTCACCTGAAAAAAAAAATTCCTGCACAAGCAGTGAGCGAAAAAAAAATATTCGTGCAAACTGAAAATTCCCCACCCCCTCCCCCATCACTTCTCTAATGGTCCGTCCCTTATTTTATTCTCCACTGGACTAGAGAGCTGTGATGCAAACTAGAGTAAAGTTTTAAAGTGTTGTAAAATAATATCAAATAAATAAGGATGGGTTGAAATAGAAAGAAAAGAATATAATGTTTAATATCATAACTTTTCCTCCATAGATGTCGTGCAGCGCCACCTTAAAAGCCAAGCACCTGCCATTGGACAGGGTTCTAAAAGGGTTGCCGTTGGAGCCATTGCCTCCTCACTTCTTAAAAATTCAAATGTTCAGGAGAAAGTAATAGAGAAGGGACTGGAAGTGGCGGGAAAACTCGTGGATAAACAAATGCAGATTATCGACGAAGCCCAAGAGAAAGCTGAAAATTTTCTCAAAAAAGAGGTCAGAACTGAATGAAGTAGTAGTATAGAGAATTTATTCCCGGATTTTTCTATTATCAGGAAATTATCAGAAAATTTATCAATGATTTTTGTTCTGGTTAAAAAAGGATCCGCAAAAATTACAAAAAATATCAGAAATTAATCAGAAAATTTATCAATAGGATTTTTACCAAGAAAAAAAAAATTAAATTTTAATGTTAATTTAAAGATATGAATTGAATATAAAAAATATGGATAGACTCAATGTCAAACAATTAAAAGAAATTGCTAAACAAAATGGTATTGAAAGATATTATCTAATGATTAGGTCACAACTTGTGGAAGTGTTGAATAATTTACCTGGTCTCAGAATTAATGTCACAGAAATACTTACTGATAGACAATTAAAAAAAGCAGGAAAAGACTTTGGTATTATGGATTATTTAAATATGAATAGACAACAACTTATTGAAGCTTTGGGTAATAGACCAGAACTTATAATTAATATACCAAACCAACCCACACCTACTCCTATAAAAAATATTCCAAAAAAAGCTTTTAATTGGGGAAATCATACATTTAAAGTGATAGATCAAGATGAGTTTTATAAAAAGCTAGAGGATCTAACCAATAAAAATATATTAGAACTTACTGATAACAAAAAACCACAACCTAAAAGACAGGTAAATATATCTGAGAGTGTGAGAGATGAATTGAAAGAAAAAGCTGAAATGAAAAAACGATACCGCACAACAACTCTTAGAATGCTTCCAATAAAACCACATATAACCAGAAATGAAAACGAAACAAATGAAAATGTTAATGAAGTTAGGACAGATCTAAATAATAACTTATCAGAAATGATTTTTAATGAACTGAGACCACACATAGAAATGCGTTCGATAATTATTTTTGGTTTCACTGCTTTGGTTTATAGAGGAGGAGGAGAAATAGCCCCGCACAACCACACATTTAGAGGAGAGGGGACTTTTACAAGTTTATCTGAAATAAAAAATTATATAGAAAGGTGTGAAGCAAAAAGGTTAGATTTAGATAATGTTGAAGCATGGGGTAAAGCATACTTACCAGCAACAGAGATCATTAAAACCCCTGGTGTTTTCGAAGGTAAAGTTGAGTTTGTTAATGTAACAGTAAAAGTTATTCACACAAACGAGCCTTTAATGGGGTGTGGACCATTACCAGATTGGCTACGTGACAAGAAATGTATTCATGCCCTTGATGATAAGAAAGACAATCTATGTGTTTGGAGGTGTATAGCTGTTTACATGAACTATCGTGATGATAAAAATAGACCTGCTGAGGACACCACAAGAAAAGCACTGAAAATGGCCCGAGATTTTTATAATAATCAAAAATTGAAACCTTCAGACGTTAGGGTGACGAAACTTGTTGATTTAGAGGGTATTACTAAGATGTTTTCTATTAACATACGAGTGTACGAGCCAAAAAAGGAAAATCAAAATGTTTGGGTGTTAGTTTATGGTAAGGGACAAATCAAAAAGAATTTACCGTGTGTAGATATTGGACTTTATGAAGGTCACTGTTTTTACATCAAGGATATGGAGATGCTAACCAAACTCTGGGAATGTTCTGGATGCCACCAAAGATTTACCAGACACGACAATTACAAGAGGCACTTTACAGAAAAAACATGTTCAGGAGGAAAAACACAATTAATATGTAAAGGTGAAAAGTTTAAACACATAATGAACAGCTCTGAAAAAGTGTTTTATGGAGGTAATACCCAATTTAGTTATGCAGGGTGCCGATGGATAGAAGCACAGTCTAAGATTATGGATAAACATATTCATCATGCTCTCTGTGGTCACGGAGGTGAGCGGTTTGTTCTGATAGATGGAAAGGAGATTTTAGTAGATGGATACGAGCCTGAAACTAATACAGTTTACCAATTCTACGGGTGTAAATGGCACGGATGCCCCTGTTCGAGTGATAACAAAATTGAATATAATAAAACCCTACAAATGGAAAAGATGATAAAAGATTTGGGGTATAATGTTGTATCAGTTTGGGAGCATGAAAAACCTAAATTAAGTGGTATACGGTTTGAAAGGGAATTTATACCATACCCATATTTTATTGTTTTCGATTTTGAAGCAATACTACAAAAAGTTTATCAACAGATTACTAACGATTTAACTTTCACCCATAAACATATTTCAGCTAGTGTTGGAATAACCGACAGTTTAACAAACGAACCTACCTTTCTTGTAAATTCAAACCCTGATGAACTTATAAAAGACTTTGTTGCAAATTTAGAAAAACTTTGGAAAATGATTGTAGAAAAAGTTAAAAAAGAACACCCATTACCTGATCAAGATTCTATTCCAAAGAAAGTTTTAGAGGAGTACGAAAAATGGTGTAATCAAGTTCCTGTTTTAGGGTTCAATAGCGGAAAGTATGATATTAATATGATCAAAACACATTTTATAAAACACATGACTGATCAAACCAAAGATATGTTTGTTGCAAAGAAAGAGAATAACTATATGTTTTTAACAACCCCACATTTCAAATTCTTGGATGTAATGTCCTACTTAGCCCCCGGACTATCTTTTGATAAGTGGTGTAAAGCAAACAACTGTGAAACACAAAAACTTGTATTTCCTTATGAATGGTTTGATAGTTATGATAAACTTTCTCACGTAGGTCCTGTGAAATATGAAGACTTTTACTCAGGCTTACATCAGAAAATAACAATATCTTTTGAAGAATATGAAGATTTTAAGATTGAATTCAAAAAGAGGGGTTGTGTTACCATGATGGATTGGTTGAGAGAGTATAATCTACATGACGTTATTCCTTTCAAAGAAGCTTTAGAAAAAACACGAGAGATATATTATCCAGATAAAATTGATATATTAAAAGATGCTGTTTCTATCCCTGGTGTCTCAATGAACTATGTTCTAAACAAATCCCTAAAAATGAAGAAGATAGATGAGCCTTCATTATATGCCCCTGGTCAACCCTGCTTTCATAAATGTGATAAGATTTGCAATAAAAAGTACTGTAAAAAATGCCACAAGAAAAAGGAAGAATGTACCACATGCCCCAAAAACAAGATTTATGAACTCCTGAAAACGGGTATGGTTGGAGGTCCTAGTATTGTGTTTACCCGCTATGCAGAGATTGGTAAAACAAAGATTCGACCACATAAATATAAATTTCCCAAAAAAATGTGCGCGTGTCGTTGGTTATGATGCAAACGGGTTATATCTTTTCGTATCAGGTCAAGAAATGCCATGTGGTAAAGAAGAATATATTGAGATTGAAAATCCAACAGATCCTGAATATGTTAAGAAGATTTGTGAAGACATTCTCGCTAACAACCTTTTTGGATTTTGTCAAGTGGATATCCATGTCCCTGAAAATCTCAAAGAAAAATTTGAAGAGTTCTCACCGCTATTTGTTGTGGACAGCGTTCCAGAAGATCTAGTACCTGAACATATGAAAGAATATCAAAAAGCTACAGGAAGAAAAACTCTAAAAGATACCAAAAAATTGCTTGGGGTTACTAAGGCAAAGAAGATATTGTTATATACACCCCTGATCAAATGGTATCTTAATCATGGTTTGGAGGTGACAGCCATACATAAGATTTTGAAATATGAATCAGGAAGACCTTTTAAATGGTTTCCCGGAGAAGTTAGTAAGGCAAGAAGAGAGGGCGATATCGAGGTTATAATCGAAAAGTTAAGTAAAGCTGTTAATGAAAACGAGATGGATGATGTCGACAATATTATGAATGAATTAAAACAATTCCCTGATTTAGTACCACTGATTGAAGAGAACAAAGACCTTAAAGTGTTGATTGAAAAACTT
Organism: Ricordea florida; assembly: GCA_949710005.1. NCBI lineage: Eukaryota > Metazoa > Cnidaria > Anthozoa > Corallimorpharia > Ricordeidae > Ricordea > Ricordea florida. The sequence continues at coordinate 5,847,015 of OX453287.1, read as the reverse complement.
ACTTCTAAGTATAAAGGTTGCAAAGAATTGGGTGATACTTACAAACTAAAAGGAAATTCATTCTATGGAAAAATGATAGAAGATCTGGAAAAACACAAGAAAACAAGATACACTCAAGATGAGAAGAAGGTTGATAAGGCTATTAGAAGTCCTTTCTTTGAAGATTTAGATGTCATCAATGAAACATATGAAATAAAAGAACGAAAACGACAGGTAAACATAACACGTCCTTATCAATGCGGTATCGCGGTTTATCAATTGGCTAAACTTCGGATGCTGGAATTTTACTATGATTTTCTTGATAAATATGTAGATAGAAAGGATTTTGAACTGATCCAAATGGACACGGATTCTATGTACATGGCACTGTCGGATGAAAACTTGGATAATATTATAAAACCTGAAATGTTAAAAGAATACTTTAGTGGAGGAAAAGAAAAATTCCTTTCAACCTCAAAATACCACGACAAAACCCCAGGATTGTTCAAGAAAGAGTTTGAAGCAATTCGAATGATTGCCCTTTCACCAAAATGTTATTACGCCGAAGATGAGAACGGAAAAACAAAGTTTAGTTGTAAAGGGACCATCCATTACCAAAATGATATGACATGGAATCGATACCAAGAAGCTTTGAACGGGTCAATGGATATGGCACAAAATACTGGCTTTAGAGTTAACAAAAATCAAATTGTGACATATAACCAAATTAAAAAGGGATTGAACGCATATTACGATAAACGTATTGTTTTAGATGATGGAATTCACACAAAACCTTTGTATTAGCTCATTTCAAAACAGAATTAGGCGGCAACTCAGTATCATCTGGTACAACTTGAAGTTCTTCTCTCACAAAACCGCGCCTAGGCCCATCTAATAAATAATACAAAACTGGTTGATTGGGTGAAACAACACTACGTGATATATCATAAACCTGAATACTCCAAATAGGATCAGTAGCTCTCCTTCGTTCTCCGCCCTCAAGTTCACCAGGAGAAAGTAAGTATCTAACCCGATCTTCAATCGGAAGTCTCACTTCATCAAGTCCAACAACCCGCTTATACTTTTTTGGTTCAATATCAACCTCTTTCATTTTTATAGCTTTATCAGGTTCTTTACCCGTTATTCTCGTTGGTGTATTATTCAAAGTTTTCAAAATATCTGGTAATCGTTTCACCCATACTCTAGACCTATTATCACTAATCATTTCTTGTGCATATTGATGACTAAATAATCGTTCACTTAATGTTCTATTTGCTCTTTCAACAAATGCTTGAGCTCTATGGTTTCCAGCTTCACTTCTCTGGATTTTTACATTATGGTAATTCATAAGTTTTGTAACATCACCCATAAATTCTCTTCCAGGATCAACAATTAATGTTTTAGGATATTTTAACTTTCTGGAATATATTTTTTCAAAAGCTTTGGATATCTCATGAGTTTCTTTTGAGGTTAATGGTTCTGCATCTTTGTATCGACTAGCTACATCAATCACAACCAATGCATATCGATATGTTTTTCTTCCAACTCTATCATGTGGTAAAAATAATAAATCTGCTTGGTGAATCTGATTAGGTTTATCCACAGTCCAGTGTGGTCTAGGAATATATTTTGGAGTTGGTAGATATATTTGCCAAATTGCCTGTTTCTCAAGCCATTGTTTAGCTACATCTTCACTTACTTTTGCTTTTTCAGCTAATTTAGGAATTGCAGAATATCCTTTCCAATATCCCAAAGTTGAATAATATATTTTCGATAAGTAACTCATTTAAAGATTAATCCAAGTATCTTATAAATCAATATGACGTCTGAAAAATTAATCCAAACAGAATTCCACGAGAGCCATTTGGTTTGAAAGCAGAATCAACACTTAATCGAATTACTCTCAATCCATCATCAGCTAGTCCTGGAGAAACCTTATATATAAATATTCCAAAACTTACCGAGAATTTAGTGATTGTACCAGGAAGTGTATCTCTACTATTTGACTTGGATGTTGATGGGCATGCAAATAACACACTCGTGAATAATGTAGGTAGTAATCTTGTATCTAGACTTAGGGTTCTTTTTGGTGGTGAAACATTACAGGATACTCAAAGATACGATCTATTTCAAACCTATCATGATTTATTTTTACCAGATGAAGATCGCGCGGATAGATTAAAACAAGGTATTTCTTCTGAAAACATGAGGAAGCTCAGAACAAATGCAGGTGATAAGAAAACACAAGATGTTAAGGAAGTGGCTCTTGCATCAGTACATAACACCAAGTATCATATTCCACTAAACCATCCTATTCTAAACGATCACGGAGTTTTCTATCCAAGGGCATTAGAACATCAACTAATCTTTGAGATTACACTTGCTCCAGTTAATGATATTGTTATTTATTCTGACACGACTAAGACTCCAACATATTCAATCAAAAACCTTGAGTTGGAATATTCTTGTATTTCAAGCGAATACTTAGCTCGTGAGGCTCAGGCAGCTTATCAGGTTGGTAAAGGATTCTTTTATGAAAATGTCACTCTACACAAAACTTTTACCATATCCTTGGGCGGTGATAGTGTTATAAATCAGCATATTAATCTACCTAGAAGATCAATGACGGGGATATTATGTTTGTTTACATTACCCAGCGCTTCAGGAGCACGTAACTCTGAGAATTTTTACAATCCAGGTATAACCTCGATAAATATAGATGTTGATGGTGTACCAAATCGTTTATACTCTAAGGGAATGATACCATCGGACCTCTGGGAGTCGGTAAAGAAACGTTTCGGGAGAGAGGGTGTAAAGGAAAAGGATTTTTATGCTGATAAGTTTGCCCTGTGGGTTGATATGAGAACTCACCCTGATAATGCTATTCATGGAGGTGGCCTGGCCTTAAATAATGCGCAAGATGGTGTAAAAATAGAAATTAAAAGAAAACAAAGTGGATCTGGTACTATAACCTGTTATATGTTTGTTGTAGCTGATGCAATGATGGAGATTATGAATTCAAACTTACATTCGATGAAGTACTAGTTTACATGAAATTTAACTTAAAAAACGTAATGTTATAATACAAAAATTATGGAAGAATTGAGAGATAAAGTACCATTTCATTGTATTATAACCGGTCCAACAAATTGTGGAAAGACAAAGTACATCATAGATCAGCTCCGAGGACCATTCCGAAAAGTTTTTGAATACATTGTTTTAATATGTCCAACTTTTTCTAAAAATAAAACCTATCATAATTTTGCTAATAAAGATAAACATTTCTATGTATTATCACCCGATGCTAGTAACATTGATGAGATTAACGAGTTATTAACTGATTGTCAAACTTTATTCTCTGGAACAAATACACTAATAATTTTAGACGATTGTGCTGTTTCGAATGATCTGAAGAAACGATCTAACAAGTTTATAGATTTAGCATTCTCTGAAAGACATCATGGATTATCAGTATGGGTTCTCACTCAGCAATTAACATCGATAGCAAAACCATTCCGTGAAAATGTGGCTTGTGTTGTTTCATTCCATAATCCATCACAGAAAGGTATGAAGATGCTTTTCGAAGATTATGGAGGTGATTTAGATTCTGAAACTAGTAAAAAATTTGTACAACTACTGAAAAATGAAAAATATTGTAGACTATTTTTGTGTTTACGTTATCCATTTCAATGTTATTTAGAGATTCCTGCGGTGATTTAAAAGAATCTATGTTTTATTACAAAATTAAAAGATGACAGAAGTTGAAGATTATATAGAAGAACAACCAGAAGAAAAAACCGGAGGAAAGACTGGGGTAAAAGATGTGCAAAAATATAATGATGATATCCCGAAGGGGGCCGGCTACGCCGAAGTTGAAATAAAACAAGAATCACTAGCTATTCTCGCATCTCTTGGGACTACAAAGGAATATTTAGGTGTTGATATGAGTTTAGGTGATATTAAGAAACTTACAGAAAAAGACATTGAAAAATATTATAATAGATATCAGGCAGTATTGGGTAAGAAAATTAGTGGTGGATTAGTAGATTCATCTCTTCAATTAGTTTCTCAAGTCATTTCTTACATGGTTCCTGTAGATGATATAGAAGCACTTTGTAAAGACTTGAAGAATGATGATTTAGTTAATCGTGAACTGACAAACATTGTAGGTCTCTTAGCATTAAAAGCAGGAAGATTGGCAGCACTTGCTAGCGGACTATTCCAGGTTGCTAAGCACATTAAAATCAACAAAATACAAGAAGTTTCAAGGACAATTACAGATAGTTCCAACAAAACTGAGCAGGCTGCTGATCACAACTGATTTAAAGATTCTTTACTTTGTGAAATAAAATAATAATGTCTGAAGAAGTTGTTGAACAAATTACAAAGGATCCACCAAAAGATAATGTTCCTAAAAAGAAAGAGAAAGATCCTAAAAAAGTCGCTGCTGGTAAGAAATTAGCTGAATATAATAAAAAAGCAAAAGAAGCGTTAGCCAGGGAAATGAAACGTGAAGAAGAAACTAAAAATGAAGAAAATTCTAATGAAGAAGAAACTACAAAAGCGTGGCTTCCAGAGCTATCTTTTACTACTGTTTTATCCATTGTAGGAATAGGTTTTACAGCATTTGATATGTTTATGCGATATTATAAAAACAGAATACCTGATTTATCACAAGTTCCTACTAAAGTTCCACCCTCAAATATTTCCGTACCGCAACCACCAAAAATAGGAATGTTATAAGTAGTTTAAAGATTTCTTACTGTTTAGTAAAAAATTATGTCAACTGAAAACAAACTTGTGAAAACTGTTACTGATTCAGCAGTCCTTATCGGATTAGCAGCCGGAGTTGGATATGTAGCTAAAAAGGCTATGAAAGAATCATTTATGAACGACCCCTCCTCAAGTATTACAAACTATGCTAAATGGGTAGCTGTTCTATCCGGTAGTATGTACCTAAAAACATATTTAGAGGATCAAAAGATTTTGCCAACTTAAAGATTTTACATATTGACTAACAAATGGCAGCAATAGCAATGATGGTTGGAGGAGCTATATTGAATGCAACTACATTTGTTGGCGGATCATATCTTGCAAAATATCTCTCAGGTGATAAAACAGATGCAGAGCGAATACGACACGATAAGGCATTAGAAAAATATCAAAAAGATTATGCTACATATCAGGAAAAAAGACAGAATCTAATTGATTGGCACTCTCAACAGAAGGATGATAAATACCAAGCTTCTCAAAATATTTTGAATACAGATGAAGCTTTGAAATTGTATAGTCAAATGCATGAACCAAAATTCTCTGATTATTATAGACCTAGTGAAAATCAAAAGACAGGTGAAATGGCATATGTAGGTGGTGGTATGTTGGCTTTGGGTTATGTGGTTAGTAAATTCTTTTAGAGATAATTGTGTGATTAGTTTAAAGATTTCTTACTGATGAGTAAAAAATCATGGCAGAAGGAGGAGAATTACAAAAAGACCCCTTTGGTTTGGGGGAAGAAAACGAACAAGAAGATCCTGATTATTTTGATGAAAAAGACCAATTACTTGGTAGACTACCCTCACCAAAAAGAGTTTTACAAACATCTACAACCAAAGGTGCTATACCTAAATCAAGATATACTAAATTACAAAGTGAAGAAATAGAATTGGAGGAACAGAAAGAAAAAGATGAACAATATGAAAATAGGATGGAAGCGTTGCAACATATCAAACGTATATTTCCAAATTTCAACCCTTTGGATTCTCCATTTACAGCAGAATGGGATAAGGATGGTAATTTGAAGGTTGAATTGAGTACTCAGAGTAATGCTGCAGGACATATATTGATTGATAAAGATGGAGTAATAAAAGTTGATAATTTACCACAATCCATCAGAAAAGCTCTAGGTGCTGATTATGAAACCATGCTTGAAAAAAATGATAAGCTTAAGTCACAGTTGGAGGAAGCAAATGAAAAGAATAAAGAATTGAATAATATCTCGTTGGGATTAAAAGCAACCACAGAAGTATATCCTCAGGAGATAAATCGCTATATTGCTATAGAAAAAAATCTGCGTGAATTCATTGAGAAACAACAAGTAACAATCGCGGAAAAAGATAGCTATTTGGATACAGCTGTTAAACAGAAGATAGAAGCTAAAACAGAGGCTGAGAAACTTTTGAGTGAATTAAATAAATACAAAGATGAACTCAACAAGTATAAGGAGGGAATATCCAATTTAAGAAATGTAGAACAAAGTAGAGATCAGTTACAATCTGAGGTTGATAAATTTGAAGAACTATCGAGAAAGCAGATAATATTAAACGAAGATCAAATAGCCGATATCGAGAGACGAAATGATTCAATAATAGAAAGACTACCATTAAGAGAGCGGGTAAAGACCATCTCCAAAAAGTGCGGTTTTACAGTCTTTGCCGTAGTAAGTGCTGTAGGTGTAGTTATTGGTGTTATCGTTTCTAATCTTTCTAAAGGTCTAACCAAATTGGGTAAGGGTGTTGGTAATGGGTTGAAAACTATTGGTAAGAAACTCGGTGAAATATTACCTGGAATGGTTGGAGCGATCGTAAGCTTTCTATTCAAAACAGCGGGTGAGGTCATTGGATTTTTAGGTAAGAACGCTTGGTTGTTGATAATGGCTGTGGTTCTATATTTTGTAGAACAGTTTAAAAACAAGAAGAGGAGATAAGTAAAAAATAATGAATGAGACAACGTTTCTATCTATCACAATGTTAACCACTGAAACAAGAATTTATCTAGATCCACCATTATCAAATGTAAAAGAGATACAAATGTTAGATAGTTCCATGAAAAATGCAACGTCTGACAATCCTTTATACTTAATGTGTGATCTTATAGAGCCAAAGTCTTCATATTACAATAGGATCCCAAGTGGTGGAGATGTTGAACTTAACCCCTCACAACTATTAGCTGTCGTTCCTTCCAAAAAGTATCTAAGTTTAAGAATCCCACAAACTAAAAATCCTGTAAATCACTTTACTTTATGGATTTTAGATAAAAATGGAACAAAATTAATCTCTAATACAGTGCGTATTCGTATCGATTTAAAGATTTCTTGTTGAGTAGTAAAAAAAAATGGATGACTACAATAGAATTTATCCACAATTACCAATTAATGGTGACCCGAGTTCCTCCTTTCAGTCGGTTAATTTCAGACTGCAAAAGTCATGCGAAGTACTACAAAATCTTGAGAAGGAAATTAAACATTATGAGGATTTTAGGAAAAAATACAATAGAGCAAGAGGAATATTTACAAAAATCAGTGTTGGTAGTGGGGTGTTTTCAGTTATACTATCTGCAAGCGGATTGGGAACTTCTCTTACTGGTTTTGGTGCTGCTATTGGTATCCCATTAGGTGTTGTCGGAGGTATTTGCGGGGGAATATCGGTTGGATTTGGTGCAGCTTCTAAAAGACTTTCACATAAAGTTAGTAAACATGAACAGACTGTTTCTCTAGCAAAAGCAAAGGTAAACACCATTAACGATTTGGTTTCAAAGGCGCTGAAAGATAATGTTATCTCTGACCAAGAATTTTCCATAATTTTAGCAGAGTTAGAAAAGTTTGAAAAACTAAAACTAGAAATCCGTCAAAAATTTAGGAGAGATACTGAAAAAAACTTAAATATGTCTCAGATAAGGAGAGAGGTTCGTGCATACATATTAAAGGAGCTAACCGTTCCCGCACATTAAAATTTTCATTTGAGGTTAATATTAGAAAAGAACGGAGTTGATTTAAAAACATATGCATCTTATTCTAAACATAAGGAATAAAATGTTACTAAATGATTTCAGAAATAAATATCCAAAGGCTGATCGTGACCAATTTGAAGATGTAGCTGATTCGTATGGCGGTTATATTAAGTGGAGATTCAATGGAATAACAATCATGTCTCATGACGATCCTACAGGTAAAACATGGACTGATAACTTATCACCTCGTTTGAAAAGACTTTTATGGAAAGATTTAGGGTTAAATGATGATGAATTGAGTTCATTCCCAAAGAGTTTAACTATGACAAATCGAAGCTATCCTATACCAGCTATTAACTTTGATGACTTTACAAGTGACATAACAAAAATGCTAACCTCACTGGATATATACGTATCAAATACTAAGAAATTCACAGCAAAGATGCGTGATGTTTTTACCAATCAAGTTGTGACTTTCAAATTTGGAAAGCAGAGTAGAAAATGGTTGAATGCTCCTGATATTAATTATTGGCCTCAGCAACTTAACTTTGCGGTTTGGTGCGCAACATCTGGGTGTGGTATAAGTCCTTTCGAGAGTCTAAATTATCCTAAAGTAGTGAGTAGTTTCATCAAGTTTCATGTTTACTTTACAATAAGGCGGATATTATATGAATTGAGTCTTCCTTTACCTGATGAGCAACCTTTTACAATAAATAATAATCCATATAATAAAGTAGCATATCAAAGATTGTGTGCAGAATTTGGGGTTAGTAATAATTCTGATTTTAGATGGAAAGGAGGAAGAAATGGAGGATTAGGCGATATATTCCTTGATTATGGTTCTGGATATAATGGAAAAGGTGGAGGATATCAAAATGTGCATATTGTAAGAAATTACGATCATGAAGCAGATCAATGGCCTGGTGAAGGTGGTAAATTTGCTGATGAAGGTGGTAAGAAAGAAAAGGGTAATCTCATCTCATTTATCCGTAATGATGATTTTGCTGATTTCAAATATGCTTGGTTTATCCCAACAAGTGGTCATGGACTCACTAAAGCCGGACTTGGTAGATTGAATCGATCTGCTGAAGCTTTTGTTTACTGTATATTAGGAGCGCAAGTTAACACGAGAAATTCAATTTATGGTAATGGTGGTGGAGCGATTGAGACTCAACAAGAATTCTTATCTTTATTTGAAAGTAGTGTTATTGAGAATGACATTTCTAGTTCTATCCAAAGATATCAATTAGCTGTACAGGAAGCGAAATTACGGCTTGATTTAGCTATTGCTCCTGGTGTATGGTTAATGCCAAGTAATATGATAATCAACACTGAAAGCGTGACTGGTTTTAATAATAAACTTATGAAAGCAAGTAATTATATGAATTTTGGAGTGAATAATTCCCTAAACACTGAATCAAAACGGGTTGGAATAAGCCATAACATGGGATCTTCAAAGGTAAAGTTACCACATAGAACAGAAACTAAACCAAAACCCACAATGAAAACCAACTCTACGCAACATGAAAATAATATTGATAGAACACAACATGAAGATAATATATTAGCATTTATGCTTATATCTGGCGGGATAGCTTGGTATCTATTTCGATAAATTTTTTTGTTATGTAACACAGATAAGCGTTATATAACTTAATTTTCACCCCATAACTCTTTCAAAAACTTTAACTCCTCGATATCAATACACCAATCTAAATACCTATCCGGATGCCATGCTACAGGCATTAGATCATCATACAAGTCTTTGTAGAATTTACGTTTATGCGATATCTTATAATGATCTGTATTTATTATAACATAAAATGAATCAATAATAAAATTATCAATATTTAAATCATCTTCATCAACATCAACATCATCATTATAATAATCTTCCTTAACAAGATCTATTAAATCACTAACAGAATCTTCAGTACATATATAATCCATATCAAAATTTTTTATATTATCAGAAAAATCAAAAGAACATTCATAACCATTATTATTATGATACAAAATTTGAAAATCAATCTTTTCATTATCTTCATCAATAAAACAAAGATTTTTTGAAATATTGTGTAACAAATCCATCTTTATTGACTTCAAAAAATCATGAACACGAAGTTTTTTCTCATTAACATATTCCAACTCAATATTTCTGTCTTCATCAAGATAATCGATATATTCATATTTTTCTAAACCATTTTTTGTTGTGACTCTTTTTTTAACAATATTATTTACAATATGCTTTATGTTTTTATTAAGATAATCCTTAGATTTATTATCCATCTTTTTATTAATTTATATCTAAATCTTTAAATTAACATTAAAATTCAAATTTTATTTTTTGTTATGTTTTTCGACATTCTTTACAATGAGCCTTCTGTTTTTTATGTTTACATATTCCTTTACCTTTACACTCTTTACATAAATACCTTTGTATGTTGTGTTCACATATTTGAGAGCCTTTACATTCTTTACAGTACGGCTTAATTTTATTATGTTCACATATTTGTGTACCTCCACACTCTCTACAGAAATATTTACACTTTCCATGAATACAAATATAATTTTTATTGATAGTATCTTTTGGTATTAATTTAATAATCTCCTCAACTGAAAATTTTTCAAACTCTTTAATAAAATCTGCTTTACGCATTCTAGATCGTCCTTTAATTTTCAACTCTTTAGCAATTTTTTTCAATTCAACAAGTTTTAATTGATTGACATTGAGTCTATCCATATTTTTTTTACTTTCATATCTTATCTTTAAATTAACATTAAAATTTAATTTTTTTTTTCTTGGTAAAAATCCTATTGATAAATTTTCTGATTAATTTCTGATATTTTTTGTAATTTTTGCGGATCCTTTTTTAACCAGAACAAAAATCATTGATAAATTTTCTGATAATTTCCTGATAATAGAAAAATCCGGGAATAAATTCTCTATACTACTACTGAATGATTTGGTGTATTACCAGAAGTACTATAAGGAAATCAAGCACTGTGACGTGTTTCGTTATCTGATGGAACACGGTTAGTTTTGCATCTTGAAAGTCAGTGTCGCAGATCCGTAGGACGTAGGCGAAGAGGTCCATGATATTCCGGCGTTTCCTTAAAATCAAAACCGAAGTAATTGCGTTGGCCAATCACAACAAAGGCACACAGTCCAAAGAACCAATCAGAACTCAAAGCTAGTTTATGTCGTTATCACTAATCGCAAGAAAATGCTTTTGATTGGTCAAAGCAAGTAAATGATTGGACGAATCACAACAGAGGCACTCAGTCCAATGAACCTGTATGAACTCAAAGCAAATTTATGTCGTCAGGACATAGGGCAGGAAAATACTTGCGAGTCACAATCTTCGAAAAAAAAAAAACTTGTTCAGGTCAGCCCGTTGTGTACTGTTTTTAACTGGATAGGTAAGCTGACACATTGTCTTCAATATTCATAAGCTGGTAAACAATACTGATCCTTTTGGGTTTTGTGTTGTTTACTGTATTTATTGTGTTTTTGTTATTCATTATCTCAATCTCTGGGTCATTGATCCTGAGGGAGTTAGGCGTAATTTGTTACAAATCCTTGCTTAGGTCCAATAATTGAATGTGAAAATACTAAATTCACTAACAAGCGCAATTAGAAGCCTAACCCCTCTATACGAGGGTCTCAATGGGGTTAACCGTTATCCGTAAAACGGACAAAAAAATTAGCCGTTAGGCGTAAATATTGAAAAAGTTTAGCCGTTAGCCGTCAAACATATTAACCGTTAGCCGTAAAAGTCACCACCCTATTGAGACCCCCCTATACATGTCTAATGCACCTATCAATGTTAAGCCGGGGAGGGAGTCAGGGCATGGGGTGGGGATTTGATTGTCTTTGTTAGCCCTGGGGTAGGGCATTTGACTGACCTTGTTCTCCCGGAGGAGGGAATATTTGAATCTTTCTTTACCAGCCTTGGGATATTTGACAGCGATGTGCAGCCCGGGATGGGGAAATTTGGTTGCATTTGACTGGAATGATTTGCCCATGGGCAGGGAATTTGACGACAAAGTTTTAAAAAATGTCAAATCCCCACCCCATGCCCTGACTCCCCCCCCCTCCCCTCCGCCGGCTTTACATTGATAGGTGCATAACAAGACTGTTAATTTTCAGATAAAACTTAACATTGTTCCTGATCAAGGCTGGCAGACAGAGGACATGTTTGTTCCTCCAGGGTATCATATAGACGGCACTATCGAGGGAGACGATAAATCCCCTAAAGAGTCTGGTGGCGATTCTTACACCTTCCCAGGAGGAATAGGAAGCGTGATGATGAACGGTTGCTGGGGAACTGGGTACACGTACACGGATCCTTGTTATAACTCAAAGTGGAATACGACAATTTGTGATGTACGTATTGGTAATAGAACTTAGTGGCATGAAATACTGTTCGATATCAAAACAGTGAATATACGACTAAGTGCGATTTACTCCTGTAATTAGTATGTGTAATCAAATCGTGACGAGTGAAATTAAGGAATAATTTCACGCGCGTTTTGTCCAAATCCTAATAATTTCCCTCGCCTAAAGGCTATTAATATTTTGGGTGACAAATTACGTTCACAAGAAGCGATTTTGACTGCGTCGGAACGGTTGCCATGGCAATTTTGTAATTTCACATGTGAAAGTATAAATTAACGCTGAAATTTCGCGCCAAAATTAAGGAGTAATTTGTCACCTATGATATTAACAAACATAACTGGTCTCTACTCACTCTCACTTGTAATAAAGTTGTTAAATACCCAGTTTAATGGCCTTCTTCCCACGAGTCTCCTATAGCTCAGTGGTAGAGCGGCAGAACTAGAAATCAGAGGGTTATAAGTGCGGCTCCTAATGAGGGATATCGGATTAATTTGCCGGTGACATGTTGAAACATATATGTCTCCACTTATTCAACAGGTTCAGCATTTGCCATCTTCATTGTTTTGGATCGTTGTTTAAGGTTATCAGCCAAACATGTCAAATGTAAACACTTAAATAAAGGAGTTTCTGAGAGGGGACCCTGCAGATCTGAATATAATATGTTAATCTGTAGTAAGGGAAAAGTGTTAAAAGGTATTCCCCCTCTCCCTGCTCCCCTCCCTTACTCCCCTCTACTCCCTCTCCCCTCCCCTACTCCCTCTCCCCTCCCCTACTCCTCCTACCCCCTCCCCTACTCCCCTTCCCTCCTTGCCTCCCCTCCTTCCCTCCCCTACTCCCCTCTCCTACTTCCCTCCCCTACTCCCCTCCCCTACTCCCCTCCCCTCTCCCCTAATCCCCCTTCCTTACTCTCCCTTCCCCTACTCCCCGTCCCCTCCCCTACTCCTCTCCCCTCCCCTCTCCCCATCCCCTCCTCCCTCTCCCTCCACCAACCCGCTTTGCGTATATCGTTTTTCCCCGTTGGACAAGGTTCTAATTGTTCCAATCCCGCGTACCACGGTACAACTTTAACTTCTTGTCGTTGGTAGATAAATTGTTTTCTGTCTTTTTCTGGGTTAGAACATGATCGATGGTGCTGCATTTATTGGAGTTGGTTTTGATGGTCGAGGGGAGTACAGTCCTGACTCAAGAAAGATGAGTATTGTACAAAGAACTTGTGTTAACAGAGCAAGGTAAGATTTGAAGCTAAATTAAGAATCTCTGGAAAGCTACCAAACAGTACTGTACTTTGATAAGGTTTGTTTACTATCCAGTTTGGTGGTACCTTTTTCATCTGTGGATCAAAACCATGCAGTGTGACCATTCTTTGTAAAGCTACTGAACAGTAATGTACTGTGGTACTGTTTGTTTTACTATACAGTGTCGTTCTAACGTTTTTACCTGTGGATCAATCCATGCAATGTGATCATGAACATTTTTTGGAAAGCTACTAAACAGTACTCTACTGTTTGTGTTACTGTATAATTTGTTGACGCGCTCGCATGCGTTTTTCTTAGGTTTGGATTGGTTCATTGGACTATGCACAATGATTGGTTTGAAAAGTTAGTTTGCCTATGGCAGTCATTAAAAGATAGTCTTTTTATGATAATAACACATTTAATGGGTTTTTACAGGCTTGTGAAAACCGAATTGTGGTTGGAAGAATTCGAGACTAATAACTATTAACCAATGACAGCGTACGTACTGGTCTCTTTAACTTAATTTAATTATATGTGCTTGCATTGTGATACTGCAGCTATGACGGGTTTGAAGTTCCGGACACCATGAACGTGCACGGCGTTTACGACACAAGAGCTTTCATGACAACCTTTGAGGGCCGCGAGGAATACCAAAAATTCCTGCAAACCGAGGCAGGCATGTCGGGTTCGTATTTTGGTTTTTACGCAGGTGTGAAAGCGGCGTATGGAGAATCATCAACAAAAGCATCTCAAAAGTACATGGCTGTCATGGATGTCGATATCGACCGGTAAGATATATGTGTTATTTACCGGACGGAAGGTCCGTATGGGAAAAAACTGTGCCCTTGGTCTTAAGTACTCTAGACGTAGGGCACAGTTTTTTCCTTTACGGACTGACTTATCCCGGTAAATAACTTATCTATTTTTTTTTTTTTTTGATGTCTTCCTCTTAAAGTAAGAAAAGAGAGAGGAAATTGCTATAGCGGGGAAAAAATCCGGCCCGTGGGCCGTAATGTAAAAAGCTGGACCAGTCACGCGCGTTTGATTAGCCAATCAAATTGGAGAATTTAAGATCCTGGCCCGCTCAGCTGCTTGAGAAAAAAAAGTTTATTTGTTATAGTAAAACATTTGTTACTAAAGAGGCATTTCACTGCATCGCCCAGAATGCTATTGTCTTTCGAGTCATGTACTTACAGTGCTGAGGATTTCAATGCGCGGCATAATAATTTGTATATTCATAACTAGTCGGATACGATTGGTCCGAAAGATTCAGGCTCTGGGAGTACTTGAGTTTCCTTAGAGATTTGAGCAGCTGCAGTCAAACGATTGGATGTGTGGAAGTTAACATTAGCGCTCTAATTAAAGGCAGATCGCCGTCTTAACGAAGCAGTTGGACAACAAAAACGTTTATTCTTTTCTAAAATTAGCAACGATAAACGATGAAATACAGTTTACACAGAACAACGATCACGAAATAGCAAGCGAGACAGGCGGTTCCTTTTCTTGTGGTTTACGTTCGAATTCTTTCTCTTGAATGTGTAAATTGAATGTTGAAACAAAATGGTAAGGACATTAAAAGCAGTTACAAGTTTCGAGTCTTATGGGTTTGTGATCATATTCAAACAGGTATGAAATTTTCATGGACGAAGTGAAGCCAGGAGATTTGAGTGTGTCGTTCTTCAAAGAGTATATGGCATTGTGTGAATCTTACTACGCTGCTGGTTGCCCCGTGAAGTTCCGTAAGAACATTTTTATCATATTTCTAGTTTTTTAGAATATCCGTGAATTATTACCGCTCTTTTATGTCCTGCTAATGGCCAGCGCCTACTTGATGTTAAATATAATCTGCGCAACTGTGGTTTTCGTTCTCTTTCAGTGGCGTCACCACAGTTGTGGAATGACATGCCACTAGAAATAAGATCTTGTGGCAGTCTGAATGATTTCAAGAAAGAAACTGAAGACATCTTTTTAGGAAAGCGTTATTATTAAATTAGTCCTTTTTATATTTTAGTCCTTTTTATATATATATTAGCCCAATCAGGATCATGATATCAGATTTATTTGCACCGTCCTTTGATGCTATATCCAGGTGTTATTATTATTATTATTATTATTATTATTATTATTATTATTATTATCATTATTTTATCAGCAATTTGAGTACCTATGAATTGCATCGAGTATTGCGGATGGAAACGAAATTGAAGATTTGTTTCTCGCAGTGCTAAACTAATTTTGAGCGATTTTGTTGATATCATTTCCTTACACGGGCATAGATAACCCATTATTGACCTGCTTTTAGCGTAGAAGGCTGGTCTACCTCCGCTGATAGCATCGCACCTGTGTTGTACCGAGTTCACAGGGTTTCAACACTCAAAGAGAACTTTCCGTTCTTCGCGCGGTATCCTCCATGCTTATAATAATAATATTAATAATTTTAATTGGGATAACCAACTATCGAGCACACTCGAAATCTGATTGGCTACTCAGGATGTATCGGTTGTTAGAGGACTTCGAAAAGTTCCTTGTTGTGATGATTTCTTCCTTTTAACGTTTGAAACCAACAGAGAACTTCATTCAAAGATGGGGTACACATTACATTAAATCTGCCAAATTTGGTGGACGGATGGAAATAAAGAAAACCATGGCCGCTAGTAGCGTGCAGGACAAGACGGAGTTTGCGACTGAAATGGAAATGGAATTTAAAAGTTTGTTTGCTAGCTTTGGAGCAAAACATAGCGCCAGCGGTGGAGAGCAGCAAAAGAAGCAGTCGAAGACAACTTCCACGTCAATAGCTGTCCAGGGAGGAAGCCAAGAAATTGCTTCTATTCTTTCAGATGTGTACTCACCGACGTTTAAAAACGAATTCAAGAATTGGTTAAAATCGATTCCTGACTACCCTAAAGCCTTCCAGTTCCTGATGAGTCCCATAACTGATCTGGTGAACTTTCGCGCTAGTGATCTCTTTCCTAATGAAAACATTGATTGGGGTTGCGAAGGCCATGTTAAAAGTATGCGTTCTGAAATAAAACCGAATGGCAAAGAGGTGAGGTACTACGAAACTGACGGAGCAAATGGCGTAAAGAAGAAGAAGTATTGTCCTTTTGCCGACCGCGAAGCTCTAGATCTAGCGATTCGACGAAGAAGATCAAGTCTTAAAAGAGCGATTGAAATTTACATGGAGGAGGTAACGCATAGTTTGTAAACAGAGAGGTGTGCCTAATATTAGTAATAAGAGGTACTGTTATATTAGCAGTGTTTCATGAAACGTACCGTGTGTTTCTCATGTTCCTGCAAGCGTTGAGAGAACGAAAAGTATGCTTCTCAATTCACAACGCTGGAAGTCTCTATAGCGTTGTTACTTGTGTCACAACGTAGCGTGACATCTGAATCTTGTGTTTTTTAGCCTACTTATACCTTCTGGCATTCGTGGTACCTCGTACTTGACGATACAAGCATGCAGCAAAAGACATCGATCGCGTGGTGTTACATCTTTTGAATTGTGTCTGTACTGAAAATTACCTCATCCCCGAATTTTAGTTATCGCGAGCCAGAGATATAGAGATTACTCCATGGAAAATGCGCGCGTGCGATTTTTATTCACGAGTTGAGTAGTATCAGAATACGAACGAGTGAGCGCAGCGAACGAGTGAGTTTTCTGATACAACTTAACTCGTGAATAAAAAATCGTACAAAGCATTTTCCATAGTGTAATTTGTTTATTTTATAGAAACTGAGATTTTTGAAAAGCCAAATTTTGTCAATCTTACGCGCGTGTTTAGGGAACCCATTCAACTGCAATGTATACGTGTAAAACTAGAACAACTAAAACATCAGTTTCTCTTTCAAAATCAAATCTTTAATGAAGTAACACAAGAAATAAAACGTCAGTTTATACCTTCACAACTTTTATAAACATTTTTAACTGAAAAAAACCTGACTGAGGCTTATAGGTTCAAATTTAATCGCAATCGCGATGCGATGTTGTTCACTAGTGAGTTTTCGTCGTTCGCGTTTGTGATTGGACGAACGACGTTTTTTCACTAGTGAGTTTTCATCGTTCGCGTTTCCTATTGCCTAATGCATTTTACGTATCATTTTTACGCACTCTTTCTTTCGTGAGGAAATCTCAGTATCTATGATATAAAAGCCATTGCCTGATGTAGCAGTACCTTACGTCGTTCTTATTCCCCTCTCCTACATTTATTAAAATATTTACAAGACAAGTGCAAGTTAGTTGATTCACTTGAGTAACGCATTTTTTGTTCGACATAATCTACTCTTTGCTTAGAATAGTTCGATTATTTATAACGTCAGTTGTCTAATAACATGGAAAATATTGGACGTTTGACGTCGCACCGAAACGACTTTGGTGTGAGAGAAAGTTGTTCATAGGAAGTTTGATACGCTTTATGAGGATAAAACTGCTGAATTAATAAACGAGAAAGGTAGAATGCATGACAAACGCACAGTAATCGAGGACGGGAAGTCGTAAGCTTTGGAGATGATGTAGTCCTAGAACGACCGGGATGTTTATCAAAGCCATGGAGTGGGCAATCGTGCGCCAACGTGGCAGGGTAAATCATACGCTTTGCATCGTAGGAAGGCATTTCGAGATCAAGCTGCGGACATTCGGTGAATAAAAAAAAGGTAGCCTGAACGAATGCGATTCAGTGCCGTGGTAACACAGAACTAGCCCCTGAAGGGGTGGTGGATGGTAGTGATAAAAAAAGAGAAATGAAGGGTCAAGTTATCACCTGGTTATATATATCCACTACTGTCCACCCACCCTGAGGGGAATAGTTGCTTTAGCAACTGGATAGAAAAGCTCAGTGTTATACTTAACTGCTAAAAATGGCGCCAGAAAATTGTGTGCTCAATTTGAGCCCCATTCTTACTGAGTAGACAGCTTAATACGTTTTATTTATAGCAGCCAATGAGAACGGGCCAAAAATACTATCAACTGACTAAGTAGATACTAACGTCACTCATTGCACTCATTTTGTAGGGTCCGATTTCCATTTCCGATGTGAGACTCGAGCCTTGCCCAACAGCGGGTGATGATACTGAACCACATAAACAGGAAGATTTTTGGAAACCAAAATTTGCACCGTCGTGGAAAGAGATAGTAGAAGGAAAAGTTGCATTTAAAGTCGAGTTCGACATGAAGGAAGACCTTACTAGCTATTCAAGGGGAACAACGCTGATTGCAAAAAACATGATCCGTGAAATGAGGTACAACAGAAGAAAATGGTATATAACAGATAAGAATGGCTTTTTTCACATGTTCAACGCATTCGACAACGATGGCAGTGGAAATCCAAAGAATCGCAAAATCTCCATTTTTGGTTTGGTCTTAACATATGATGACAAAGAAGGAGGATTGTTCCTGAAACACAATGACTACGCAGCCTCAAAGAAGGTCATACCTAACCTTTCAACTGATTTTATTGGAGTAGAATTAGCACGTGCCGAGATTAGGCCTGGGGAGGTGTTCAAGAGGACCAATCAGCTTGCTGAATCTATCTGTAACGTTCATTGGTCGAATGCATTACGGTTTGACCCGACAGATAAGGCCGGCAAGTGCCTCCATTTTACTGCTTCGACAGCTGGCGATGTGTATGTGGTTTTCTCTGCACTGCCCAGCAAGAAAGAAACATGGTATGTGATAAAGATTGGACCAGAAAAGATAGCCATATCAAAGGTGCGTATAGGGTAGGGCGGGGTTGTCGAAAAGCTGATGAGCGTAAATTAAGGGCCATACAGTAACAACTACTGATTAATTGTGATCTCAAAGTGAGTACTTGGTTTATTGACGGGGCAATAGCAAGGCCAATTCATGACAGCCGAGGTTTGGGATGTTTTCGTAGAGGCCAAACTTTTGACGAAAATAAGTTGTTTATTATATTGCTAAGTTTGGGCAAACGTTGGTAACGCAGAAGTGGTCATATCTACTTTACATCCGGGCATTAACGAAACTCATAATGCCCTTTGCATTACGGGAGAATCCTGCCCTATGACTATCCAATCAATGTGCTCGTTATAACTACCTCAAACAATATTTAACAAATATTCGCCTCAGGCTCAGTGATTATCGGTGAATATTCACCTAGACGAAGTCGAGGTGAATATTCACCGATAATCACTGAGCCTGAGGCGAATAATTGTTTTAGTATAAATACACAGGTGATTATTTCAAAAAAAAAAAGAAAAGAAAAAGCATTGTGCAACAGGAAAATATTTTATTTCATCAAAAGCGCGCGAAAGACTGGCAGCCATTTTGTTCGTCGAGGTGATTATCGGCTGATAATCCGAGAGAGCGAACCAATCAGAGCGCGCCATTTTGTATAATCACCTAATTATTTATACAAAAAGGTAATAACTAGTTGTAACTCTCAAGACTCACACTTAAAAAACTGTGCTTTTGTAATAAAATCATAGTATATCAAGTTGATTGTTACTTTAACATTTTCAGGGAGCCTTATACTCGTATCTTTTCATCAAATTCATTCTGTGAACAGTTACTGAAAAGGCCTTTGGAATGGGGCCATAAAGGATACTGTTATCCTTATCATCATCCCCATCCTCATCATAATCATCATCATATCATCATTATCATCATCATCATTATTATCATCATCATCATTATCATTATCATCATCATTATCATCATCATTATCATTATCATCATTATTATCATCATCATCATTATCATTATAATCATCATCATTATCATTATCATCATCGTCATCATCATTATTATCATCATCATTATCATCATCATCATCGTCATCATAATCATCATCATTATCATCATCATTCTGATCATCATCATTGTTATCATCATTATCATTATCATCATCATCATTATCATCATCATTATTATTGTCATCATCATTATCATCATCACCATCATTATCATCATCATCATCATCATCATTATCATTATTATCATCATCATCAACATCATTATTATCATTATCACCATTATTATTATCATCATTATCATCATTATCATCGTCATCATTATCACCATAATTATCATCATCATTAACATCATTATCATCATCATTATTATCATCATAATTATCATCATCATTACCATCATCATCACCGTCATCATTATCATCATCATTATCATAATCATCATTATGAACATAATTATCAGCATCATTGTCATCATCATTATCATCATTATCTTCATCATCATCATTAGCGATATCATTATCGCCAACGTTGTTGTCATGGTTAGTAATGGTAATAGGACTGAGTGGAATCCTATTCGGTCTGTAATCATACGAGTGATAAACAAAATCGGACGACCGCGTAGCGGGAGTCCGATTTGTTTAATCACGAGTATGGTTGCAGACCGAATTGGACGACACAAAGTCTTATTACCATTACTAACCATGACAACAACGTTGGCGATAATGATATCGCTAATGATGATGATGAAGATAATGATGATAATGATGATGACAATGATGCTGATAATTATGTTCATAATGATGATTATGATAATGATGATGATAATGATGACGGTGATGATGATAGTAATGATGATGATAATTATGATGATAATAATAATGATGATAATGATGTTAATGATGATGATAATTATGGTGATAATGATGACGATGATAATGATGATAATGATGATAATAATAATGGTGATAATGATAATAATGATGTTGATGATGATGATAATAATGATAATGATGTAACTTTAACAAAATTTGTGATGTGTAAACTTCTTTTTTTTTAATCAAAACACATGAAATTCCAAGATTTTTTATGCCAGAAGTGAAAAAAAGCCATTTAAGCGCGCGCGTGATGGCGCGTACTGTCCAATTACTCAGGCATGACGCGTACTGTCCTATTTAACTGTCCTATTAAGGCTGAAATCAGGGCAGTTGATAGCCAATCAGATTTGAAAATTTTGTTATAGTTATGATTATTGTTGTTATTGTTATTGTTGTTGTTGTGAAAAATGAGTTAGACAATAATAAATTCGTTGCTTTTCGTTCTAGGGAGATCAGGAAATGATGGCTTCGACTGACTCGAATGCACTGTCTTTGGGTGACCCAATACTGTACCAATCCTACTTCATCTGTATTTCTGAGAAGCAAGACGGCACTGTTATAGAATATGGCAAAAGTCTCGGTACGTCGGACAGTGGTGATATCTACCTTAACCTCGTGGACAGCAACAGACCACTGAACGTTCGGTTCTACGCTTTTGGCAGCGGGAATCATCCTGTGGTTGTTATGGACGCGCATCTTGTTTCGCGACGAGATACTAAAGCTGAATGCAAAGGCCAAACCATGAGAGATCTACCCACCAATCTATGTGTACAGCGGTGCCACGAGTCATGTGACCCATTTGCTGGTAAGTGCAACGCCCTCCAGCGGCTCAAACTTTGTCTGAAATAGGATAAGATTTCTGGAACCCATGCCACGAACTTCTGTATTTCTAATAGAACCCTCTCTCACTTATACTATATCGTTTGTGATAGATCCGAAAATAGTTGATGTTATAGCGATGTGCTTAACCTTTTGTTGATGCTGTGATGAAAACTTGTGTATTGATCACTGAATTGTCGACTTCTTGCTTACTTGTAACAGGTTGCACCAGTTCTGGAGGTGAACCAAAATCCACTGAGTGCAAGATGTGTCGTACGGCGCGGGATCAAGAATCGAATGAGTGTATTGAGGAGTGCCCTGAAAACACAATCGCCTCAGAGGACAAAGTGTGCAAAGGTAAGGAGAAAAGAAAACAGATCTGTCGACTCTGACATTATTCCTTTAATTTCCAAAGATCTGAATAGTAATTCTTCTTAGCGTGGTCAGATGTTACCTTGGAGAATTTGGACTTAGACCATAGAGGGTGATGATACTGAACCACGAGTTGATAACCGTTTCATATCCCCAAGCAACCATGTAATGCTTTATTTATCTGATGAATACCAACGACGCACTTAACCATTTTACGTTGACATTCTAAGGCGAAATTATTAGCAAAGCGGTCTTTTCACGAGTGAAAATGACGTTATTTTCATATGACATCGTATATTAATAGTGTTCATATAATAAAAAGGAATAATATTATACTGTATAATAATTTATTATATAGACGTGAGTGCATTACTGGGAATTACAGCACTTTTAAAATTCGTACAAAACTACATCCGGGACCTCAGGGCGTATTTTCCATATCCTCACTAGTGAGGTTATCGATGACGTCGTTTCCGTTCTTGCAAAATTCATTTTGTGTAAAAAGCTGGCAAACGATCGTCATAATGTGTTCTTGTCTATATGATAAAAAGAAAATTACACGCAAGCTCAAAGATATGAATTTTATGTTCTCGTGGCAAGGACAATATCTCACTCGTTCGCTGTGCTCACTCGTGAGATATAGAGGATATTACATGGCTGCGCGGAGATACGAAATTTCTTTTCGAGTGTTGAAATGATCGCGCGAACGAGTGAAATATTTTTTCAACACGAGAAGAGAAATTTCGTATCTCCAAGCGGCCATGTAATGTTCTGTTTATTTTATAGATACTGATGAAATTTCCACATAAAACAACTTCGACAAATCTTCCTGGATGCTCTACAAGCTCGGAAAAAATTTTGGCTGCTCATTGAGAAAGTCACCCGTAACCGTACCGTCTTCATACCTCGAAGACATTTTTTGAATGAAATTTCAAAAGAACCGGCCACGTGCCGAGCGGTAAGCTCTTTTGTAATTGCCCAATCATGTTGGTAACCATGGCGACACCAATATCCTCAAACGTGAAAGATAAGAATAATATCTTCACTGCGCGCGATGAAGATATGATTTTTTCGTCACTGGAAAAATCCTGGTGTTTCATCGGTGTCTATATAATAAAGTATTCTTTCTACTCGAACATAAAATTCATATCTTCTTGCCACCGTGTAGTATCCAGTATATATAACCGTACCACAACCGAGCATTACTGATTTGTGCTTTTTTTTTGTTCATCCTTAGCCACTTTTGATTTTGTGGTTACGAGCACCAACTACGGATGGAAAGCGAAGTCGTATGGTGTAACTCAACTGTCTGAGTTTACACTGTGCGCTTGGATAAAGTTCCCATCGTCCAAAAGTACAGGGCAGTTCCAAATTATGTCATATGACACCCCACACCTTGAGTCCGATTTTTACATGACGATTCTAGTAGAAGATGGAACCTTAAAAACTTGGGGCGAGGCTGCGATTATTCACAACAATCAATGGTAAACTCAAAGATTATTGCAACAGAATCAAATCATTCTTAGAGTTATGATCATAAGCTTAGTATAAACTAAACAAACAGGTTTTGATTTTGTTAGGCATATAATTCATGGTAGACCACCATATAGTCACCATATACAGTGTTTACAGGGGTATACAAGAGTTTACAAGGATATACCTTTGTAAACCCAGGTATACCCCTGTAAACACTGGTATATGGTGGCCTAGCATGAATTATGTGCCTTTTGTTACCTATTTTGTAGACTAGGGAGCTAGGGAATTCTGGGGGCTTCTTTGGAGAGACACTCACTGGAAAGTCCCAGAGAATTGTTCCCGGATTTGTTCCGCAAGGGAAAAAGTTCGCCAAAGGAAATGAAATAGTTCGCCAAAAGCTACCATGAAAATGTTGTAGCGTTCGTTGAACAAGTTTGCAAAAAAAACGTACCAACAAAATTTTTCAGGGATATATGTTCCCGTGGTGTTTACCAGTTCACTAGAAACTAGCAGGTAGTTTTTGAAGTGAAGGTTTGCCTGGTGAACAAGTAACATGGATTACTTGCAGACTTCCTAAAAGGTTCTATGGAATTTTTACAGGACTGTTTTTATAATTTAAATTAGTTTGTAAAATTATTAAATTCTATAGGAATTTGTGCAGCAAAATGTAACATTTTTTGACTGAAAGCTGCCATGGGATTGTTGTCCGGATATGTTTCTGTAGTTTGCAGTTATAAAGGGGCAATCTCAAGCTGGGAATTTTTGACAGGAATACCGTTATTAGTATGAGTTTGTTGGCTGGGTCGTTAAGAGAGCAGCATTCATTGACTGTCCTAACCCCAAAATCAAAATAATTACTCTGGCGAAGAACAACAGATTTACATAGTCTAATGAACCAATCTTCAAAGCAAAAGTACGTTATTTAGCACGAGGCGCGCCAAAACGCGGCAATTTGCGTTCGTTTTTTGTTTAACTTCTCATTGATCGATAAAGTGGCGCGAAAGTCTCTCACCAATCATCTAACCAAGATACCGCACGATTAGCCGTGAACTGGATATTACTATACTCTAATGTCTTAATGAAAACATTTCACAGGCAAAAAGAGGAATTTGATGCAAGCGAACTGAAAGACTTGAATTGGCACCACGTATGTTTGACATGGTCAGGAAAAACAGGGCTGATTACACCCTACGTTGATGGAAAGAAAAAGTCTGAAAACACGGCAAGCGCCAAGAGAGTGCTTAATGGCGGAGGGCATGTTTCTTTGCTGGGAATAGCTAATGCAGCAATTCAGCTGACTGAGTTTAACTTGTGGGATGAGGCGTTTAGTGGAGAGAGACTTGTGGAGATGAGCACAGACTGTTACAAAGGGAGAGGCAACGTGCTTGAGTGGTTTCACTTCGCTTCTTCACTGAAACAGCACAGTGCTCTGTACCAGACTCCTTCTACTTGTTCGGCAGCTGCTCGGCCGGAAACTGGTGCCCAGTGATTTGGCTTCTTGATGTGACCGGCCAACTCATGGCGAATGGAACCGCAGTGATTTTGCAATTTTGATTTTTCACCTTATTTCTCACTAAAGGAAAATGTGATGATAATGTGACACAGTTCGATACAATTTGATTAAAATAATCGATAAGGAAGAGAGTCTTGTGTACCAGTTAAACTATGAAGTCACCTCAAGTTGGCAGTATCCGGGGACACTTTGCGATTTGAAGTGAGGGGAGCGTGAGGGTGAGGTTATGGAATGGGTGAGGAGGGCGAGGCTCCGTCCCGATGACCCCGCAACGGGGCATACAATTCATGGTAGGCCACCATATAGTCAGTTTACGGGGGTATACAAGGGTTCACAAGGATATACCTTTGTAAACCCTTGTATGCCCCTGTAAACACTATATTTGGTGACTATATGGTGGTCTACCATGAATTATATGCCCGTAACGGATGACGTCCTTTTAGACCGTTAAAGTTATTCTTGTCAGTTACAACTAATTTTCCAGCTCTGTATTTTTATTATTTCTCAACCGCAAAAAGGATTACTAGAGATGACTGGTCTTTGCTACTTTTCCTAGGACGCTGCGGTTTGACTGGAAATATAACCCAACCTTTTCTAGTTGCAATCCATCAAGTTACTTATCATTCTTAGATAAAGAAAACAGGTGAGAAGACTGGATCATTTTTTAAGGATTCGAATAATTGAAATATATTTTTGAGCTATCCAAACTTTCAAGTTCTTACCCTATTGAGTGAAAAAGGCTTTCTCTTCAGACAAGAGAAATGAGGTAAGAGAACGTATCTTCCATACTGGGTTCTCTTACTATGATAAGGGAACAGAATCTAGTTTAAGATCCGGAAACTATTTTAACTGACCAATGGCTGATGTTCTTCTCATCACGTGGTAGTAATTTCAATGCGCTATGTGGAAACCGCGCAGCCATGGAACGAGATATGAATAGATTCCGCGCTAATAATAGATTCTTTCCCCTTATCATATCAGACGGGGTTATGTTCTCTTTCCTAATTTTCTCATGCTTCAGACAAGTGATGGAGTCATATACAAACCTCTTACTAACCGAGTTCGAGGTCCGTACTGTAAGTTACGGACCGAGTTTTTCTGCTCGGATTTATGGCCCAAGCGCAAAGCGCGCGGGCCATAAATCCAAGCGGATAAAACGAGGATTCGTAACTTACAGTACAGACCGAGAAAACGAGGTTTGTAAGATATTCATTATATCTCAAAGTAAGCTTTTGAATTTAGCGGGCCGTACTTCACTTGACCAATCACAGCGCGCGTACTAATTGAGAGATATAATAAGACGAGATATTTAACAGGCCGACAACTCTCCTTAAGAGTCATGAAATGTCCAAGACCCAGTTCTAACCACGAGTAGCGGGCGAAGGGGATGGTTTGATGCAGAGGATAAGGTAGGGGGGGCTGAATAGGATGACGAGGGCTGTGGATATAGGTTGAGAAGGTGCTATATATTGGGTGAGGGCAGGAGCCCATTAAGGGGGTGCTGTGCATAGGGTGGGGATTGAATAGGGGTAAGGGGACTGTGGATAAGGTAGGGGTGCTGTGGAGAGGGTGGGCCAAAAGAGCTCTTGCGATGGCTTAGTGTTCTGTTCTGGGCAAGATCAGTAGCCTGGCAGGATGTTTTGTTCCAAACATAAACTGGCTGATCTCTCACCACCTGACGATACGCAACTCATATTACTTTAGCCTTGACTTCCTCTAAGATTGTCCAAACATCAGTCAACATCACCAACAGTTCTTTTCAGAACTGCGCACGCTCATACGATCATTAATTTTAAAATTAACAGTTAACCACGCAAATGATTTTTCTCCAAAAATGAAGAGGGATTGCAAAGTTGCCTGAGCTTTCTATGTAGGGGGCCTGAGAGCTACTCCCTTATATGGGCTATATAGGTATGTGCGGCCCCAAAGGGTATGGTTTTTCAGCCGTTTTGGTCATAAATAGGGTATCGTTTTAAGCCATTTTACCGCCATTTTGGTAACAAAAAGGGTATTGATTTTCGCACTCGAGTTATAGTGTGGAATTAAGAGCTCGAAACACTGCACATGAAGTCGAATACCCTAGCTAATAGAAGCAGATAAACATTGACTTTAACATTGGTCAGAACTAGGGAAATAATTATAAGGAAGGTCTGAAACAGGGCATTGATTTAAAGAAATTGGATAAATCAAACGAGTTGATTAAGTAAGTTATACCACCGTAAGGTGAATGGGAGGTGCTGACGTTTCGAGCGTTAGCCCTTCGTCGGAGGGCTGACGCTCGAAACGTCAGCACCTCCCATTCACCTTACGGTGGTATAACTTACTTAATCAACTCGTTTGATTTATCCAATTTCTTGTGTTTCAATTTCCCACCGACGCAGCACCAGTTTCTTTAGAAACTATCCCCACAATACATTGATTTAAAGGTCAGGTCATAAATAGGGTATCAAATTTTTGATCAGGTCATAAGTAGGGTAGGGAAAATCGCAGGTTTTTGTCATAAATAGGGTAAGTGTTTTGGGAAGCGGGCCGCACACCCCTACCCAATTTTTCTGGGAGTACCCCCCCCCCCGGGGGTAGGCAGATCAATTAACTACTCTGTAGATGTAAAATCGTGATCGATCTTATTCACTAGTAGTGAATGTCTTAAGAGGAATGGCTCATTTTCTTATTATTTTCATTAAATAAAGTTTCCTTTTCAATATCACTACCCACCCCTCCCCCCCTTCCTTCAAGGAAAAAAAAAAACAGTTTGGCGTCCCTGCTGCCTTACCCTCCCCTCCTTAGGAAGGAGTTCTGCAGCGATTTCTTTGATTGCTTCCGTTTATCCCGGCGGGGAAAGAAAGCTAATCAGAATGCGTTCTCCTGTTTGACGTGAGATATGTAATGCAAATATTAATTAATTAGTCATTCTGTTTTTCGCTGTCACCTCCTGCACCCTCCAAAGCACGAGGTCGACGCGAGGAAACGGTTTCTCTACCTCCAATTTTTCATCCTCAACCCTGTAAACTGACCTTGCTTTGAAAGGAAACTTTCAAGGCCAAAACACGTTGTCCCGCGGGGCTCTGCAAAATTTTGAGACTGATACGCGATGAAGGCCCGCGGTAGTGGGCAAGTAAAGAAAGCACATGGCAAAATATTCTTCTTGGTTTTCTCCCAAGGTAAGCGTAAATTTGGTATTTAGCCTTCTTTCTTTCGAAAAGTGCTTTTAATGGAAGCATGGTTAGTATGATGGAAGTTGATAACAGTTTTCAAAGTCCACCTTGTGAAATATTTCGAAACAAACGTTAACGTTGTGGAACCAGTCTTCGATAGCTTTTTAACCTGCGGTGAACTGAGCCAAATGTCATCTTTATCGAAACGGTTTAGAAACACATAATTGAATAAAAAGTCAGATTAGCTTATTACGGGAACGGTGAATTTGCAATTTTTTTATACTTTTCATTGCAGTTGAGCTTGATAACGGCCCAACCAGGTACCTACCCTGAGGGTTTTCGTTCACAAACCTTCATCTTTTGCCGGGATATAAGGCGCAAGATTAAATCTTTTGCACCATTATACACTTCCAGCTGCTAACAAATCATACTTCTTTCCACAGTTCGATCCCAGTGCAGACCAGTTTGGAACTTAAGTTTACTCGACAAAGAATTTTTGGCAATGGTGAGTTGCTGTTTACAATATCAATTTTTGTTGCTCTCGTTTGTTTGGTCATTTAGTCAGTTGCAGTTGAATAGATTTTTCTAATTTCACAAAGGTATAGGAACGGGTAGGAAATAGGTAGTGCACTGCTGAAAAAAATCCGAGGTATGCAGCGTTTTTGCCCAGCCATGTAAAAAATCGAGAGAAAAATATAGAAGCGTAAAATTAAAAAGAAATAATGATCGTAAATACGCTGAGCATATCTTTCCCTCGCTTGATTTGAACGGTATTTTCTGTTTGCCAATTATTGTTAATGTAATCATTTATACGTGCCTCATATTAAGTTTCCGATTTTCTTGAAGGTCGTCCGATAGATGTGTTTTACAGTGGACATGCTATGAAGATAAGCATCAAGCGATGGACCTTATTAAAGTTCACTGAAATGGTAATAATAATATATAGCATCATTTTTCCATACTTGGATGCATCTATAAAATTCTTGAATTTGACTGAAAAAATTCTTATTCACACATATCCCACATACGCAAGAAATGTTTATCGAATTAAGCCAATTTCGTGTTCTCCTCTGTTTTATCAAACAATGCTTCTGTGGGGCTTGTTCTCACTGGCAAGGACATTCCATCTCAAAGATTTGGGTGGGTGAAGTTTCATACCTGAAAATGGCTCGTTTCAAGGAACTTTTTGGCTGGGTTTTCGTATTTCCTCACGCGTCATTTTGCATGTTGCAGCTATATTTTAATTTCATTTCTTAAAGAGCGAGAGAGTACAGCTGGAGCATGCATCATGTTGAAGTATGGGGTAATACCGAAATCCAGCCGAACTTTTTCAATCGTTAAAGTTTTTAAGAAAACTTTCACTTCCCAAACATCAACAAGACCTTTTTAAAATTTCTCCGAACTTACTACAAACCTCTGATTCCTATTTTCTGTGAGACCCTAGGTATATACGTCCTTCAAAAATTTGGAGCTCGAAAAATTCAGAGGTGGATCTCTACCCAAAAATCTTAATTCCCATGGGAACCTGTCTCTCTTTGTCCGACTCTGTTAAGTATGCTAATTTGTGATGTCACCATAAACAATGGGGGCCTGTTATTCATATTCGGAAACGTGAGACAAAACATTGTTAACTTAATCTGTTTTATCATATTTATTTCAGAGTTCACTTGGAATCCCTCTAAGGACAATAGGCTCTACACAAAAGACACGAGTCATGGCGTCGTTTCTTGTCAGAGACAAGAATCTAGTTAGTGATTCAAAGGTAATAATATTTGTTAACTTTAAAGTTCTTTGTTGTTTTAAAAGGGAAACTTACGCAAACCATGACGCCAGTCAAGGCCAATGTTATCTATAAGGGGGCGGCCAATAGTAACTTTTAGCGCCCGTGAAGCTGCATAATTTCATACGCACGAAGCAAATTGGACTCAAGCATCGTGAAAATAAATCATATGTTTTACAATGTTAAGTTCATTCTTAGGACTGAGGGATGTATTTAATTGACTCGCCACACAACTGCAACACAAATCGTATCGTCTAAAATCCTAAATAATCTTCATAATATACAAATATCTTATGCACAAAAGAGTCTTAGCACTTGATCATTAACACTCTGCAAATGTCGCAGACTGTAACGACTTTATATCGATTTTTTCAACACGAAAGACCAACCAAGTCAGTAAAACTTGCTTTTGAATGTCGCTTGAGAATAATGTATTGTGCAAGTCAAGTTTTAACCTCCAACAAAGCACGATGAAACGATTTATAATGAAAAAACCTTTATTGAACCTAAAAGTGAAACGTAGTAAGAATTTTTAGATTTTGGTACTATCTTCCCATATGATCAAAGTAACCAATTTCAAACAAGATCAAAGAATGAATCCAAGATAAGTTCACCTAAGAATCAATTCAATTTAAAAATTCACAGCTTGTCGCGCTCATATTTTTTCATCAATTCATTTATTTTCTCCAAAATGTCTGTCCCTGGTAACTGGGCCTTTATCAATCACGTGGCTTAAAACTTGATTTAGTTGCTGAAAAGATGAAACCTTGACAAAAGTGACTCCACGGTGTGACCTGCGTTGAGCCTAACGCAATGTATTAGATAGCGCAATTTTGCCTGGCTCCGTCGTGTTTGCTTGAAAGGTCCTTGCTAGAGAACCTTGTAAAAGCTAGTGTAATTATGTTAATTCTCAAAGCCTCAAGGGGGATTACTGAATTGCCGTAAGAATTGCAGCGCAGCGAAATCAGTTAAGCGTCATTGTACGAAAAGAAGCGGTTTAGACAAGATATAGTTTTGCGGCCTAAAACGCTCAAGCTTAGCGAAAATGTTTGCAATGCGCTAAGAATAACTGACGTTGGATGCGAAACCAGTCCTCTGGTTTCGCATCCAACATCAGTGGACTACAAAATTCGCGCTTTTAATTTTCTCGTTAGTTGTGGCCAAATTACTGTACTAGAATGCTAAAGCATCTTTAGAATTCATTCAGCTAACACTCTTGGGGCTTACGTTACATTATTTAAGGTGTGCCACGTCAGTCTTGAGGTGTGAACGCGAAGTGCACTAAAAACGCGCTAAGCTCGAGTTGCGCAATAATGCCATCTT
Source organism: Ricordea florida (assembly GCA_949710005.1). NCBI lineage: Eukaryota > Metazoa > Cnidaria > Anthozoa > Corallimorpharia > Ricordeidae > Ricordea > Ricordea florida. The sequence continues at coordinate 5,815,653 of OX453287.1, read as the reverse complement.
TCTTTCATCTTCGGTTAATCGTGTACTCACAATACAATTCTGTTCAGTAGCTTTCCAAACAATAGCTACACAGCATATTTTGATTCAAAGTTGAAAAGTTGTACAGAAAAACAAACAGTACACACAGTACAGCGCTGTTCCGTTAGTTGACAAAGAATAGCCACACTGCATGGTTTGATCCACAGATGAAAAAGTTAGAAACCACACTGTATAGTAAAACAAACAGTACCACAGTACAGCACTGTTCAGTACCTTTTTAAAGAATAGCCACATTGCATGATTTGTCTAATCACAAAAAGTAAAAACCACACTGTATAGCATAAAAAACAGTACCACAGTACAGTACTGTTCAGTAGCTTTACAAAAAATAGTTTCACTGTATGGTTTGATCCACAGATAAAAAAGTTAGAACCACACTGTATGGTAAAACCGCAAACAGTACCACAGTACAGTACTGTTCAGTAGCTTTCCAAAGAGTGGTCACACTGCATGGTTTGATCCACAGATGAAAAAGTTAGAACCACACTGTATAGTAAAACAAACTGTGCGATAGTACAGTCTGTTCAGTAGCTTTCCAATATATAATTGGTTCCCGTGCATTCAAAGATCAAAAATCTAGAACTACGCCTTTTCAATAAAGTACTTGCCGTGTTGCAGTCTTATCAACACTGCGTTTACTAAGGCTGAGCGTTTCATTGTGCAACTCAATGCGCGAGTGGTTTATTTATTAGTAGAAGAAATCCAGTTAGATTAAATATCGATTTCTACGTGACGCACCTTAATCACTGTAGCTTTAATTAAATCATTGTATAGAGCTTCAAAGGAATCACGTCGGTAACCTCAAACTATTTAGCCGGAAAAAACTGACAACTTAAGTTAAGATTTTTTCTCTTCTATTGGCTGGATTGCCACATTTGTCCTTATACCAAAACTATGTAAGAGCTTTTCTTGCTGAAAAATTTACTACATTAAGCTGCCTCTCTAATTTCAGTGAGGTTACCACTAGTGATCTCTCGATAAGCTTTGATACTGATTTGCGACACCCAGCGGATCCTTCCACAGTTTCAGCAAAATTTCCTCTAAAAGTTCAGCTACAAATCGCGCTAAAATTTGCCAAACGTATTTCTAGGGACTGCGTCTTCTGTTCCGGAAAAGCATGTCTCCTTTAACAATGCACAATGTTTTAGTTTAAGCAGAAATGGCAATTTTCATTTTACACATTCAATGTCGCAGCTCAAGATTAGCGCAGCGTGGAAGAATCCCACGAGTTCTTAGAAAGTAACGTAATTAAAATGAAAACATAACTTTGTTTACGAGCCAAGTGAAACCTCAATTTATCCGGGGAGTGTTCTCTCGAAAAACTACTTGGAAGCAAGAAAAAAAAAATCAAAAATAATAAAATAGTGTTGAAACTCCGGTGTAAATTGGGAATTGTACTTGGCAGGGAGACGAAGTAAGGCTTTTCATCGCGTAGTCGAAATTATGTAGTGTGAAAGTTTCGTTTTGTGTGCGAGCCAACTGTTAAACTCGAAGGCAAAAACAACACTTCAAGCAAACGAAATACTCCAGCGTAAATCGAGGATTTGCTTGGCAGGCCGGCAAAACAAAGTTTGACAAAGTTTGGCGCAATGGAAGCTTCACTTTGTTTGTGAGTCAAGTTAAAACTTAATTTACGCTGAAGTCTTGTCGAAGGATCATTAGTCGGGCACAAGAAACTCTAGTGTAAATTGAGAATTTATCTTGGCGAGAGGACGCAGTGGAGCTTGTCATCGCATCGTAGACTTAGAAATGTAAATTGTCAAGCTTTGCTTTGTTTGCAAGCCAAGTCAAACCCTAATTCACACTGGAGTGTTGGCGACAACAAAAACTCCAGCCTGAATTGAGAATTTCACTTGGCTTGCAGACAAAGTAACGTTTGACACTTTACATTATTCAGAAGTTTTGTAAATAGGACGCATAAGAATTAGAATAACTCAAGTCATGTAAATGAGCTGCTTTATTTAGTAACACAATTCACTCTTGTAAACAACTACTTACAAATAAAGAAATGAAAGAGCAGAAAATGAGTATTCTAATGAACATTACCTTTAATTTTTTTTTAAAAAAAAACGGCGCATGCGTATTTGGCACGCCGTATTTTGGCGGGAAAATTGCCAACATTTGAACAGGGGTCACCCTAGAAAATTAAAAAAAATTGGCGCATGCGTATTTGGCGTCCTGGTATTTTTTCTAAGTCTTTTGGCGGGAAAATTAGGCCAATTTGAACAGGGAGCTGCTGGAAAGACTCGTTATGCAAATAGAGAAAAGAGACTGCAAGTAGAGAGTGCAAATATTAAACCAGTGCTTGATTAAATATTCGCGCAAGTGCAGAAAAGCAAAATAGACACTTGGTATTTTTTCGAGCAAAATTTTTCACGCATGCGCACTGACCCAAAATTGAGACTTAATATTTTATGAAGAAAATTTCTTGCGCATGCGTACTAAGGCAAAATCGAGACTTGGAATTTTTTGGATTAGGCCTTTCTCACCTAAAACGCAACGCTAGCGCACTGGTTTAACGTTTACAAACTCTGTTCTGGTTCAACAATCTTTTTTATTTGCTTCAACGGTGTACAGTCAGATTAGGTTTCTTCTGTTCTTTGGCTTGTTTTCCTTTCTTTTACATCTGAAAATACAAACAAACAGCAGTTAAAACATTGAATCACTTTCTGCTATGTTCATCATAAACGTCCATCGGATTCTACTGTCAATATACAACGACGACTTTAAGTTTTCATTGATCGTTTCTTTAAACTTAGGTTTGCCTCAAGCTTAACTTTTCTGCTCGTAGTGAACAGGAAAGTTGACACAATTGAGTTCCATTGAAAATTTTTAGCTCAAGTTATCACTTCTGGATTAAAGCATACTGGTACTAACATAGAAACGTCCACGAAAGATTCTCGCGAGATCTTTTAGTTTTTGAGGATTATGCCAATAGAGCTAATTGCGTAATTGCGTAATTTCAATTGTTACCAATCTAAGATTGAAGGCGACTAAGGCTTTTTCAGAGAACTCAATTCCGTCAACCGTATGAACTTTGTCAAATCCAAACTGATTAGTCGGGCCGATCTCTGCACAATAACTCCTGTGAACTAATCAGAACTGTCGCCAACCCTAAGCGCGGGAAAACGCTTCCAATCTGATCTCTATTGGTCATAGTTTTTTGTCTGATAAAGATACTAACAAGTTGGCGCGCAATTTTGTGCTCTATCAATCACCTACCGTTTGCGACGCGACGCGATGCGAAAGCAAGGCAAACGCAAATTTACATGCGACAGGCAACTGAAAACCACTTTAATAACCATTACGATTGTACAATGGAAATTCAAACAAAAGCTACAATCTTAATATGCACTTCAAGAAGACAGCGAATTACTGCGTGTCAATCAGAAATATACTATACAACCCAAGCACCCTTCATTTTCCGTTTTTATCTGAGAATGATTTCCACTTAATTTGGATAACTTTTGAGCAGTGTGGATTGCAAGGGTCAATTTGAAAACTGTGAATGGTATGGTTTTAGTATAGCCAACTGCAAACCATGACGCGCCAGTTCAAATCCGGTGTTTCAGCACTTTTAAGCACAGATGGAGAGAGAGGGTATATTTCGAGCTCAAAACATGATCAGCTCCCAGTTGGCTTGATAGCTCAGTTGGTAGAGCACTGCACCGGTATCGCAGAGTTCATGGGTTCGAATCCCGTTCAGGCCTGAATTTTTTTCAGGCTTTAATTTCACAGCTGCTTACGTTATGTACGTATATACATAACTGCGATGATCAATCAATTTCATTACAGAAGGAGAGAGTTGAGAAAATGTCTCATGTCCGAGTTTTTGCGATAAGATGTTTCAGTAATTACGGGAAACACTGTTTACCTTCCAAAACAGATTAGCCTCATCAACCAGATTTGATCAGCAATTCTCCTCAGTTGGTCATTGCAATATTTTTTAGGGTACTTGATTGAAGAATCTAGTGTTTCATCGATTAAAGGGTAAATAAATGCAAAATGCCTTAACAATGAGTTTAAATGAATAGTGCAATCCCCAAATTAAAAGGAACATGTTGGATGTTTTAACTATGACCATGTTGTGCCTTCGATTTCCCTTCGTACCGTATGTTGCTTATGTGGCTGCTATAGAATTCAAGGCAGAAGGAAGGTACAATTGTACTAGAGAAAAAACAAAATTAAAATCCTTAAACCCTTTTTGAACATTTCATGTTATGCACTTTCTAATTTAATCAGTATATGGGGTTTGAATTTAAAAATAAAAGCTTGATGCAGCATAAGAAGGCGAGGCTTTTGCCTATGAATGAAAATTGCTGTAAAGTTAGTCATGATGCTAGCCCTGCTTTGAAATTTATGTTAGAATATTTTACTAGAAGGGCATTGAAACATTAAAACCAGAACAGCAAAAGCCTTGCTCCTGATTTCAATCCTTCCAGACCTAGAGCATCCCACATCAGCCACAGAAACAGGCAATCTACAGTAAAAACAGTTGGAGTCAGATCTTACCTTGGATTCTAGGTCAGCATGTGAGGAGACATTGCAATTCAGTACTTTTAACCAAATTCCATATTCCTAGGATCTGAAATGAAAATTGTTTTGGGAATTAGGAGCAGTAGTTAGGAGTAAAACGATGTGTTACCGCACTGAACAGTACTGTATTGACGTATTATGCGATACAAATACATAACTAGAAATACGACTCCCGCAAAAACCTCGCGAAGCTAGTTTTTGAAGAAGTCACAATGCCTTTAGCTATTATCCTTATCCCCATTACTATATTCGTTATGCTTTGTTTGGTACACAATTATTGACACCTTGTGCAAATGACATGATCAGTATACCGCTCAACACAGTGCTTAAAAAGTTAACTTCATTTAGCTCTTTCACTGCCACTGAGAAACATTATCTGTTATCCTTACACGGAATAAAGAGTTTATGAAGTATCACAATAATATTCACTTAAAACAAATTGAAAATTATTGTAAATCTTTTGCAAGTGAAATCTTGAAGAACTGATATTAGTGCTTGTGTTTACCACAGCGTAAAAACCTGTTTTTTATTTTAGTTTTATTTTCTTAGTCTTTACTGCTTTCTCTGCATCATGTACATCATTTTTAAAAGCAATATATTCTTACACTGAGGATGAGTTGAATGCTCCAATTATTTTTTGTTTATGTTCTATTGTTATCATTGCATGAGATTCATTGTAAGAAGAATCTTCTGATTAGATATTTTATTGTCTACTGCAGTCATTATTTCATTCCTAGGTAGCCACAATTGAGAGCATTATGAATAGTGCACGTTTCAATTTGTTTACTCTCTTCAGTTGGAATGGTACTCCCAGTGGTAGATAGAAAAATTCCTCAAAAGAGATGTCATAACAACAGAAGTTAGAGATACAATGTCATTACATAAAAAAAATTGGAGGTAAAATAATTGGATTCTACAAAAACTTTGAATAAAGGTTTGGTAATAGAGAGTGCCTACTGTATAGTATGTGGCTGTGTTTTTTTTAGGTTATCATAAAAACAATGTAAGAAAGAGTTATTGAAATCTTCATGTGTTGAAAAAAATGGCTGCACTACATACTCCTGTAAAAAAATTAATGCAAAATCAACATCAAGCAGTCAATAGTATATACCACATGAAAGTTTAATTGTGCTGTTATAGAAACGGCCAAAATATCCATACCCAACTAAAGAATAGTATATGATTTTGAATGTATGAAAATTTCAATTATAACAACTGCAGAAGAAAGATTTAATAGTATGGTATTTCATAAAAAAAGTCAAAGCAGCTGGAGGTATTGAACAGTAACCAATGACATATAGTAATGAGAAGCACTATTATTATATTATTATCAGTATCATTATTATTATTATTAATTACTGGTATTGATATTTTTATTATTATTGTTTTATGTTTTTATGTTTTTCTTAATGTATATTGTTATGGGATGGAATGTATGTCCTTATCTGGGTAAAAGTATTGTTCCCCTACTACTACAAGCAATACAAAACTCTTCTTGATAGGCTTTCCATCAGAGGTGGTGGTAATCAAAACAGCTCTAAAGAATGTCATTTCTTCTTTAAGGCTTAGAATCTAGTGCAGTCATTTGTCCATAAAGTTAGTGTGGAAAATCATGATTGAAAGCATTGGGCATTTATGAAACTTGAAACAATTGTCCATATACAGCACACTTGCAATGAATATATGAGAAAGATGATAAAAGGTTTGGCATTACATACTTTAGTTTCTTCTTTACGGTTTTTCCATTGTACAAGGTGAACTGTATGTTGTGGTTGTTATTAAATATTGGTATTTGATATTATAAAAATGAACAGCAGTAAGTAACAAAGTTAATATGTTATGTATAATTTTGCAAATTAGGGCTTAAATTAACTTTTCATTTGTGGGAAAGGGGCAGGGGTCCTAGATAGCAATTTTATCAAGGGCTCATAGAACTCTAAGGTAGAACTGACCTATTGTAAAAAGGCTATGAAACTTGTCTGTCCCCACGCACTATTACTGAAACCTTTCAATCAGAGAATACAGTACTTAGTGACGCTGGGTATCTATTCTGTTGAATATGCTTAACATAACTGCTAGATCAAGATGATTTACAATATTTTCACTGTTGCAATGATATCAGATCACATAGTTATAAATGATTGCTATCACGACTGCAACTCTCTGTGTTGGGAATTTCTTCGCCAGTATATGTGTACAGCCACTTGTCCCAAACTGTACTACTCACATTTCTTTACTGTACTTATTCCCATAGCCCACTCACGTAGGAATGTTTACCGTGTACGTGCACATGCCGGTATGCCGTGTACTGATTGGTCTAAACTCCACGCGTGTATTTTTCCCATGGTTTTGGTTTGAGTGAGTTAATAAAGCGTTGTTCTGGTTGAGTTGCACCCATCGTGGTTTTGTGCTTATATTTTCTTAAACTTTGGCGCTTCAAAATGGAAAGGCTATCGTTTTATTACGAAAAATACCTTCATACATTCTCTTGTAATCTGTTGGTAGTCTTCCGATTCCGTTTTTAGAATAATAGAATTATTTTCCAGAGACATCTCTAATCGTTGAAGTCGTTCCTTAACTCGGTTTCCCTTCTAAGTCGTTTTGCTAAATTTAGTTCGCCAGTATATTTCGTTATGTAATCGTTCGCTCATGTCCTGTATTTCTATCAATAACACATTCAATTTCAAAATTAACCTGGTTGAATTCCTGGTCCTTTTCCCTGCTGTTTCGTTTGCCTTTTTCTGGAGCGAGCAGTTGTTGTCTTTGCTGGGATGTCTGTTGTTATTCTCCCTGCCGTCGTATCTCTATCCCTGCTTTGAGTCGTGCTTTCCTTGTGTTGATTTTCACGATATTCGAATTTAGAAACGATTCTTTCAATAATTTTTACTCGGCGACGATCTCGTGCTAATCTTTCTTGAATATCTCGGAGATCATCTTGCTGGGATGTACTTCCAGGACGAGTGAAATCGGTTCCCACAAAATTTGCATTACTTTCAAAAAGGCATCACCGAATTCCCAATGGCGGAAAGTCAGCAGTTCTCAAGGGCGCTACTATTGCCAGGTAACCTGGCCTGCGAACGGACACCTTTAAAATATAGATATATATTTAACAAATAAATAAGCCTCCTCTGGGCTTTGTTCTGTTTTATAAAATGTTCGAGTAATTGCGCGCGCTGTGATTGGTCAGTTCGAGTGCATTATAGCTCCATAAAGCACTCTGCTTACGTCACGCGCGTGCATTATAACTCAACATATGCACGCAAGCTACGTCACGAAAATTTTGCCCTGGACAAAATTTGAGAATCCGGCTAGTCCGTCCGCCATCATGGCTGAAGAATTTCCACGGTTTCAACTCTGGTTCGAATTCCTGAACGCCGAGAAAAGTAGCAGCGTTAAGGAGTCTCAAAATGAGGCACCTGTTCCAAAGAAGAAACGGTTTGCAGAACTGACAGAAGCGGAGAGAAACCGGCTTTTGGTGGAAACGCAGGCAAAGTCTACGAAGAGCTCGACAAATTGGGCAGTAAACGCTTTCAAAGGTATGAATTTACGTAAACATGACTACAATCCAATACACATCTCAAACACTAAAACTTAAAACCTGTTTTAATTTAAAAGGCAGAATGACGAAAAAAACATATTACAATGCTTCCTAAATAATGAGTTATACTGGCTTATCTACATCTTTGTCAACAAAAAGCAACATTTCACTTGTTTATACAATTAAATGTTTTCTAGCAGCTGTTGCGTATATCATTTAACAGTTAACCACTCGAAATACGCTTGCAACACTTAAAGGCTGAGTTGGAAAAAATGTTTTCTTTTCCTAGAATGGGGTGCACAAAAAGTTCCTGTGCTGCCAAAACTAGAGGAAATGAGCGACGAACAACTTGACAACAGTCTGTCACAGTTTTATACAGAAGCACGAAGCAAAACGGGTGAAGAGTACAGCAAGTCGTCCTTAATTACGTTCAGAAATGCAATAGAGAGGCATTTGAACAACCCACCTTATAACAGAAGTTTGAAGCTAAATTCTTCAACGTTTTCAAATTCCAACCGTATGCTGAACGCCAAAATTAAGAGCCTGAAACAGCAAGGGAAGGAAAATGTGCAGCACAAAGAGGCCATGCCAGTTGACGACTTGCAGAAATTGAAAGCTGGTCCAGTATTAAGCCTTGCAAATCCATGGTCTTTGCTGAGAAACGTGTGGTTCCATGTTGTTCTCTACTGGTGTAGAAGAGGTCGTGAAGGGCAGAGAAATTTGAAGCCGACGAGTTTTGCATTTGAAGTAGACGAGCAAGGCAAGCGCTACGTTACTATGACCCACGACGAGACCACCAAAAACCATCCCGGTGGACTTCAAGACCGATCCAGCTTTGAGAAGACGGCTCGTATGTACGAAACAGAGAGTGAGAACGACGGCTACCGAGCGCTGAGCTTGTATATCTCCAAGCTGAATCCGAAATGCGAAGCCTTATTTCAGCAACCTCGACGCGACTGGAATGAATCCGCCATCACACCCGAAATCTGGTACGAAAACCGCCCGCTTGGTGTCAACACTCTTGGAAACATGATGAAAGAAATAAGTACAAAGGCCAATCTTTCCAAAGTTTACACAAATCACTGTGTTCGGGCGACAGCGATAACCTTGTGGTCTCAAGCCGGTTTGTCAGATCGCCACATCTGCCACATTTCGGGACACAGAAACCCGAATAGTCTCCAGCATTACAATTCTCGTCCGTCGTCTATCCAGCTCAGGAAATGTAGTGATGTCTTGTCTACTGCTCTACAAGGGGCCGACCAGACAAAACAGAAATCTCCACAATGCGATGAGCCTTTTAGTCAGCCAAAAGAAGTATCAGGCAGAGTGGTAGAAACGCACAGCCGATCATCCACCACAACGATCCACAGCGAAATGCTTGGCGGCATGTTCAATTCTTGCACAATCGGTTCAATGCAA
>OX453287.1:5788621-5803621 GCA_949710005.1 Ricordea florida | reverse complement strand
CGGCCTCGCTTCGCGAGGAACAATGTAGTTTTAAAATCTTCATCTGTCGATCAAATATCCAAGAAAAGCTACTGAACAGTATTGTACTGTGGTTCTGTTTGTTGTCAGTATTATACAGCGTGGTTATGACTTTTTCACCTGTCCTTCAAACAATGCACTGTGACAATTTTCTGGAAGGCTACTGACTATTCCAAATCTCTTGCAAAAGATGACGAATTCGCGGATTTCTAAATAAAAAAACTCTTAGTGAAAGAATATTGATTTTCAAGGGCATATATTAGTGGACCAAGTTATGTAAATCCAACTGTGGCTGTTATGTTTATAGTGATTGACAAAATGTAGAAACAAACTTATCTTATCTCAAGGGTGGTTGACTGTTGCTTCTTTCTCGTATTTAGCCACAATTTCTGGCTATTTCAAACGGCTTGGTGGTGGTGATGATGTCAACATATAACAACCAATTGGCAGACCACTGGATTGAGCTTGATTAACACTAAAAATAGCGTTCTCCTTGGGCCATCTGTGGACAGGATCAGTGACAGAATTGAAAGAGGTCATTACTTTATTTGCCTAGCGTTGTATATCTTTATATGTACTTAAGTTGAAGCTCAGAATTGAAGTAACTAAGATAGAGCTGAGGATATACTTACTGGTAAAATAAACTTTTATTGCTAATATAAATTGTGAAGATGTTTAAATCAGTTGGAAATGCTTGGTTTAAATAATTTAACAGTTAAAAGTGCCTTGCAAGCGATAATTCTTGGTGAAATATCGTAGTAGCAACTAACATTATGCTGCAATTATGTTTCGTCTGTCTCGATATCTTCTAAGGAACTTCTTTTGTAACACTATTCACGATGCCATGAAATAGAACTTGTATGAAAGCGAAAAATTCGAAATAGCGACAAATGTTTCTATGAGACACAAATAATAAATAATATACAGTTACCTACAAAGCAGATACGACGGACTTGAATTCCTCATTGGCTCTGTTCGCTTTAGGGAGGCTTCAACGGCCATATATTCACTCCATTCATCAAATAAAGCGTCCCCCAAATCTTGGTTTCGAGAAAGACAAATCTCTTGGAACGGTCCAAGCGTAACCTTTATTAAAGCAACGATTTCCCGCACTAAAACGTAGCTTTACTTGGCTGTAATGGCAGAAATTCATCGTTCAAAACTTTCCTTCCCTTCCAACGTGGCCAGAACGAAGGTGACAGGCAAAAAATGAATAAATTAAATTTGCATAAAATATTTGAATTTTGAAATATAATATATAATATAGGTTTAAAAATGTTTTTGATGGTTACTGATATCTGGGGACTTAGAACGCTTGCTGATGATAAAAGGGAATAAATTGTCTTGTAAGAACTAAGCAATTTTTGGAACTCAGCCATCTTACTCAGTATAGTTAAAGGCTCAAAAAATATTAAAATTAGACACTTCCCGACTTCTCTTAATATTTTTCAGTTAGGGACGGACCATTAGAAAAGTGATGGGGGGTGGGGGGTGGGGAATTTTCAGCTAGCACGAATTTTTTTTTTTCGCTCACTGCTTGTGCAGGAATTTTTTTTCAGGTGAACCCCTCTGCACGAATTTTTTTTACTTCGTGTGAAAAAGTCACAATTGGACCTTCCTTCTGCATGAATTTTTTTTTACCTTCTTCTTTGCATGAATTTTTTTTTCCTTGGCATTTGCCCTTGCATGAATTTTTTTTGGTTTTTCCCCACCCCCTCCCCCCATCACTTTTCTAATGGTCCGTCCCTAATGTGTTCTTGTCTATATGATAAAAAGAAAATTACACGCAAGCTCAAAGATATGAATTTTGTGTTCTCGTGGCAAGGACAATATCTCACTTTTCTAATGGTCCGTTCCTTAAAAGGTTTGCTCAGTTGGATGTATTATTCACCATGATGATTTATCAAAATGTTTATGCTAACAGCTGCCTCAGTTTAAGGCAAATATCGGGTCGTGTCGTTTAAAACGCAAATGGAGTCAGGACCTGGAGTAGTTTACAGCCAACCTTGGTAAAAATTACATATTTATCAGGCGCCATTCTGGGTGAGCATCGAATTGATGCCAGTTTCAGTACTGTGAGCTGTCGGCTCTAAAATCAACTGGCTTAAGCTAATATTTTCAAATATACAATATGATCGCAAATCACAGTCACTCTGATTTTCAGCTTAAGTATTGTTATAGTAACATGAAAGCTGCAAAGTTTTATAATTAGCTGCAAAATCGTGTTGGGCGGTTTCTGCCCCTGCAATCTCTACTGAGACCCCCCGGGAGGCTGACGGCTGACGGTACCTGACGAACCTTGGCGCGCAGGGATTGAGAGGTCAGCGGCTATGGAACAGGATCCCAAAATTGGAATATTAAATGAGAACATAAGAAACAAGATCTTTCAAATTAAAAGCTTTAATATTTGGAATAGTTTGGGTCCTTCTACAATCCCATAGATAGAGTTTTGCGGTGATGAGAAGACAGTTAAGTAAGGGGCATGTTCTTGTAATAATAGCTACAATTATATCTTTTTTATTAAGAGAAATTCTCTCCTTTATTATATTTATTATTCTCTCCAAATATTAAAGCTTTTAATTTTAATGTTCAAATACAGTATGAAACTGAACTCTATATTGCACGTAATGGCAAACATTTGGAATTTTTAAGAGGAAAAATATGGGCTGCTTTTCAAATATTATAACTTCTCTTGTTCTTAGTAGAGGAAGAATGTTAACTATTTCTTTAAGTAATTCTAGTGAATACGCTTTCTAACAATTGTAATTGTAATATAACAATTGTAGTGTTAGTATAATGTTAATTTAGATTTTGTATTTGTAATATGTGTGTTTTGCAGCAATGAAAATAGAGTTCATTGTAAAAAAAATTAATAATTCATAAAGAAAATGCAAATGAAATCAATGTTTTAAAATAAAAGAAACAACATCTTGGGGCAAAAAATGAAAAAAAACTCAACAAACAGACGTGATCGATTGGCTAGATTCATTTTCTCATTGTTTTAGTACAATTAAAACACAGCAGGCAACACATTTTATTGTTATATACGTAGATTTTCACTCAACAAAACGAACACTGTGATTGGTTGATTCTTGGTCACGTGCCGCTGATCAAATTCAAATGTACCCCGACCGGGATACAATTACGCAGTTGTTGCCCGCGCGCCAGTTGTGCCGTCTTTGTTTGTTTGTTTTTGTTATATTTTGTTTAAGGGAAAGTCTAAATATATAACAAAGCACTTAACGTATGGTCCCTGAGGAAATTAGTTAGTTTTGTTTTCCCTCGCATCGAGTTCTGATGTTTCCCTCGCCTTCGTCTCGGGAATCATCAGGACTCTCGGGAAAACAAAACTAACTGTTTCTCTCGGGACCATACATTAAGTGCATATTTTCAGTAAACTGTTGACTCCATCCTACTATTTTTATTTACTTTGCAGTTCACCGATGTTGAAATGTTACATTGTTTGGGCCCAGAATACTTAAAATATACTTTTTAGTGTACTTCTCAACAATCATTTACAACCGTTCACTCCCAAAAGTGGGCAATATGTAACATCTCCTTAGTATTCTAATACAGTATCAATAAAACAGGTCACGAGACTTGAGATAATGATCACCCTAAGAATATTAGATTGATCAAACATCAACTTCCCCAAACAAGAATATGTGTGAATGTATGCTACTCAGTAAAGAGAATCTCTGTCTAGACCTTGGTGGCACAAGAGCTCAATTTATGTCCTGAAACAATCATCTTGAGTAAGACAACAGTTCTACCAAAGGTCTGTAGGGCATTCGCCATCATCAGTGTGCAACTGGGTGGGAGCAGAAAACTGGTCTCAAGAAATTTTGCTCAGCAACTTCAGAGGAAAAATCGAGTTAGAAAACATTTCTTACGAAAGTACTTGGTCTAAGGATTATCCCAATGTCAGAAATTTTGTTTGCAAGGCTTATAATTTTGGCAAAGCCTAAGGTTGAAGTCTTACCCTCTACACACGCGCACTTAAAGCAAAGTACTGGCCATGCGTTTAAAGATTTTCTTTTCATAACTCGTAATACAGAATCTTCCTGATTCTGAAACTTTGGTTATTTGAAGTGTATCAAGAGAAAATTAAACGAGCAGAATACCTGCTTGATTGTAACTCGCCTTCCCATTAAACTTTGCCTATGCAAGTATTGCAACAACCTGCTAAGGTACACAGCATGTGAACAATGCGCAAATCACTGCATGCTCATCAAGCAGATTACTGATTGAAACGTGGCTTTTACCATTTTGTTTCATTTAAAATATACTGTAAAACGCAATTTACCGCATGTTTAAACTCGAGCTAGAAGCTGAGACATCAATGTGCAAGGTGAGAAACATACAGCTGGCCTCCATAAATTTCAGAGCTCATTGGCTGAAACTTCCGCGCCCTGCTAAAGAGGGAACCTAACCTAACTTATAATCAACGGGAACAAACTATTATATACGGAGAGATCGTGCGTACATAATTTTAAAACAATTTAAACAATTTGAAGCTAACAAAAGCCGTTCAACGATTGATTAAGGGACGTTAAAGACACTAAAACAAAAAAAGGGTTGATCAAATATTCCTAACGTTCAAACAACTGTAGGTTCGTAGCTACCTGTCCGCACGATACGCACGTGCGTATCTATAAACGTCGATTGTCTTTGAGGAGCTGCAGTCAATGAACCGAAAAAGGCGAGGAAAAAACTACGACTTAGTTGTCATTTCATATCCAGAGAAAATGAGGTAAGAGAACTTATCCTCCATACTGGGTTCTCTTACTATGATAAGGAGACAGAATCAAGCGAAAATGAGGTAAGAGAATGCGTCCTCCATACTGGGTTCTCTCACTATGATAAGGGAACAGAATCAAGAGAAAATGAGGTGAGAGAACGCATCGTCAATACTGGGTTCTCTTACTATGATACGGGAACAGAATCTATTTTTAGATCCGGAAACTATTCTAACTGACCAATGGCTGATGTCCTTCTCATCACGTGGTTGTAATTTCAATGCACCATATGGAAGCCGCGCAGCCATGGAACGAAATATAGCTTCCGAGCTAAAAATAGATTCTGTCCCCTTATAACACTAGACGGGGTTATGTTCTCTTACCTCATTTTCTCTTGCTCATATACAGTAAAAACGCTAGGCTTACAAGGTAACCTCGCCTTTAATCAAGTCACCTGAAAAAGATTTGTGTCTTGGGGGTGGGGGATGGGGGGATTTGGAAAATTGCGCGTACCTCTGGAAAAATCCTGGCTACGCCCATGTTTGTGTTACCAGTGTTTGATCAGAATGCTTTCTGATTGGTGTAATTTATTGCTCGATGACTTGTTCATAATAAAACGGGCTTTTTGCGCACAATTATGTGAAGCTAAATAGTAGAGAGTTTCTTGAGATTGATGTCCACTAGAATCTCAAACACGTCCTCTAGTATTGGCTTCATGATATCAGTGTCAGTGGCACATGTCACGTGCACATACATTTTCTTGTCAGCGGCTTTCTTGGCCATGAACACTTCTTTGATGTAATTCAGGGCTGCCACGGGGTCTGGACCTCCTACAAATTCGAAGGTTATATTCAGAGTTTAGAGTTTGATGAAAGAAAGATATACTATTGTGATATTCTATCGTTGATATAAATTTATGGTTTTTTCAATAGTAGATGGGCTTATCAATCTTCCCCATTTGAAATTTCTCACTTTGTCCCGCAAAACAAAACAAAACAGACTACTCATATAATAAATCCTTCATTGATCAAGCTTGTTCAATAACACACAAGTTTTCAAGTATAGTATCTAATAGATCTCCACTTTATCAATATTTTGGAAAAGCAGTTTCTAATTAGGTTTAAAGAACCCTTTTTACAGCAATGAAGTGAAGGTTTAAGGCAGAAGATTTAGTCCCAGTAGTGACCAGCATCCAATTTCTCATTACAATATTCAATTTTAATGAACCATTCAGGTTATAAGAATAACGAAAATGATCACCAACAAAAGTTGTATTGATATGTAAACAAATTCTCCTCACTAGTACCGTAATAAATGTATGAGAACAGTGAAGAGAAAATGAATATTCATATTGGAGATATGAGCACTTGAACCCTGAATGTGCTGCAGTCTGGACTTTTTCCAGTTACAGTAGCAGTCAAAGGCACTCACCAGTGAACACAATTTAACGAACAAGGGGTGAAATGTAGGCCTTAGCCGATTGTGCTAGCATAATTATTGGCATAATTGGAGCAAAAAAGCATAATTTTTTAAACGAGCACTATCACGGCATAATTGGCAAATTTCAGCACTTTTTGGAGCATAAATTCATAAAATTTAGTAAATATGGTGCATTTTCTACAGAAATAAATTACATTTAGGAAGCATGTTTTTGCAATGTGTGTTTTAGCTATGCTAAAAGTAGTATTGACTTTGTTCTGACTTGCTTGGTTACTAGGGCTCTCTTGGCGAATTCTGCGTGAGTCATTTTACAAACGGTTCAGAGATGTGAGCAGCTAATTTGGACAGCTGAAGGCAGACACAAACTGCCATAAAACACGAATAAGTTAACAACAACAGCTTATTTGAAAACATCATAATTTGGTTTCGTTATTGCGCGCATGCTATCTACAGAATCTACGTCAATTTGTGAGCATAACTTCGGAAATCGGGAGCATAATTTGGGAGTTCTGGCATAATTTTGGCACAATTTGGCAAAATTTCGAACACTGCTAGTAGCATAATTTTGCCACTCTTAGGAGGACAATCCACCAAGACCTAGTAAAATGGTAGTAATGATAAACAGATGAAGTCAAAACAAAACTAATGTTGTCCTTCGGACTAGAAAATTCCATGCGGCAATTAGGCCTTTTACGCTGGAAATCCCTTCTTCTCTAGAATTTGACCTTTGCAATTAAACCCATGATCAAGTCGATTTTTTGCAGAATCAAAGTGTAGTAAGGTTATGTTCAACTGATGAAATCACACATATGCGCACTAAGGCGACCGTGGTAGAAGGGATAAAACCCTGTTGCTACCAAAATAATAAGTGCAATTGAGCTCTATTTTTTTTGGTGTAGCTAACTTGTAATTTTCTTTTTATTATATAAACAAAAACACATTAAGACGTTCGTTAAAATTTGGCAGCTCTGTCCACAAACCAAGAGAAAATGAGAAAGAGAACATAACCCCGTCTGATATGATAAGAGGAGAGAATCTATTTAAGCGTCGAATCTATTTATATCTAGTTCCATGGCTGCGCGGTTTCCACATGGCGCATTGAAATTACAACCTCGTGATGAGAAGGACAATAGCTATTGGTCAGTTAAAATAGTTTCCGGATCTGAAAATAGATTCTGTCTCCTTATCATAGTAAGAGAACCCAGTATGGAAGATGCGTTCTCTAACCTCATTTTCTCTTGATTCTGTCCCCTTATCATAGTAAGAGAACCCAGTATGGAAGATACGTTCTCTTACCTCATTTTCTCTTGATTCTGTCCCCTTATCATAGTAAGAGAACCCAATATGGGAGATGCGTTCTCTTACCTCATTTTCTCTTGCCACAAACTGAATAGAGCAAAGCTGGAGCTGACGTCATCGATGTACTCACCAGTAAGGATATGGAAAATACTCCACTACGGTCTCCGGATGTAGTTTCGTATGAAGTTTACGAGTGGTGTAACTACCAGTAAAACACTCACGTCTACATAATAAATAGCACTCTACATGCTGCAAATATGAATGCGTAATTATGCATTCCTAACTACATGTAACCCCAGCTGTTCATAGAAGCAAGTGTTTCTAGTTCTGTGTTATTTTTAACTACGTTAAGAAACACAAATAAAAGTAGACAGTTTACCTTCGTAGTCTGGAAAGCAAGTTGCTAAGTTGTTGCTCTTTAGTTTCTGTATGAATAAATCTTGCTTGTTTAAAAACAGAATGAACTCGGTATCTTTAAGAAAGTGATTTCCACTGATTTCTTCAAACAATTCCAAACTGTCCAACATGGCGTTCTACAAAAGAGTAAGAGAAGACTATTAAATGGATGTGAAGTTAACTATTATGAAATGCAGTCTCTGTAACAAGAAAACCTCGCACTGTGTTGTGGTTAACTACCGTTATTATATCTCGCAGTGAGTACGCGCACTGTGATTGGTCAATTTAGCGCTAAATTCAAAAGTTTTTTTTGTCACAAAAATGTCCCCAGAGATATAATAAATATCTTACAAACCTCGTTTTCTCGGTCCATACTGTTAGTTACGGATCCTCATTTTTTACTAAGTTCAGACTTCGAACTCGGTTAGTAAGAGGTATGTATAATAGGTGCGGCCGTAGGCGATTGATTCTCTTGACAGTTCCCCAGTAATAACGCACGATTTTTTTTCCTATTTTTTTTTTATAAAATGCCCGATTAACGAACGCTTGTTTTGCCAAGGCAGTAGAGATTGTGTGTAAGAGAATCAAAAGCCCACGTAGTCTTATAACGTTCATATTCTTGACTAAAATAAATGTAAGTCGATCAATAAAATGTGAAGGCCTTACTTGGAATAGCTATAGGGTTATAATGCGCACGCGTGACGTAGACCGCGTGCAGCTAACTGAAGACTTGCTGTCGACCGTCTTGCGATCACTCCTAAAATTTCAACTTATTGAAGCCGTGTTATCTCGGTAACGATTTATGCCCCCGCAAATTCTAGAATCCAACTATTTTCCAATGTGAGTACTCAATCTGGCATTGATGGACAGCATCATGTGCAACCAGAGTACATGAATGTCTCCTTGATGAGGAAAATGGCTAGACTGATTCAAGGCAGTGACGAAGTTGTGGCGACTGTACCAGGGGGGAAACCATTTTATTCTATTTAGTTTTTTTTGGGGGGGGAGGGTTGGGGGAGATAGGGCAATTACCAAAAAAATATTCCTGGACAGCGAAAGTATAGAAAACAAATTCATGCACAGTGGGCCAAACGAAAAAAGGTGCTAAAAAGGCCAAACAATTCTTGCACAGACAAAAGGGGAAAAAATGCTTGGCACGACAAAATTGCCCAGCCCACCCCTCCTCAAAAATATAAATGGTACATCCCTTAGCCACTCATCGGTTCACGCAATCACCGTTCATAACTCACGAGTTAATGATACGATCACGTGATTCTGAAACAGACAGGCCACAGTATGGCTAGCAACAGTGCAATTTTGAGTTGTACGAATAAAAATGTTGTATAGTCGTGAAAATAGTCGATTAACCCCGACTGTTTAAAGCTGTCCTAACTACTTACCACATCTCTTTCCTCCTCAACAAATTCATCGTAACTGCTCAACGAAACAAAAAAAATTACTGCTGCAATGCCTTCGAAAAAATGAATCCATTTTTTGCGCTGGCTTTTTTGTCCTCCGACATCGATGACTCTAAATAAAAAAATAAACAAAAAATAAGTGGGTCAAAACTATTTGTATTTCGTTGAAACGCTGAAACACCGATATTAAAATATCAAATAGTCATATTGCATAATAAATAATGGTAATTGAACTGAGTGGAGTGCAATTTGGTCTAAAATCATGCGCGTGATTTCAAATATCGAACAAGCGTGCAGCGCGAGTTCGATATTTGAAAGCACAAGTATGATTTCAGACCAAAATTGCACAACACGAAGTTCAATTCCCACTTTATTCCACTCATTTTGAAATCACACAGTTTTTTGTCAATACGACTTACTTATTTATCTATTTCAGAAGCTTTGTTTTTGAAAAAGACTGACTTTTAAAAATGATGCGATTTAGAGGAAAAAATGGTGCAATTCGTGAATTAATAATATACATGCAAAAATTTCAGCATGCTCATTGGCCGAGAGCACGTCAATTAATCCCAAACAGTGCAGAAAATTGAAATTGAGCACAAAAAGTTGAAATTGAGTGCAGAAAGTTGAAATTAAATTAATGCATGTATATTATTAGCAAGTAATCACATAATTTGTCTCGTGCAATTTGGGATAAATCAGCACTCGTAAATTTTTCAAAGACTACAAATTTGGTTAGCCTTTGAAAAATTTACTCGTGCTGATTTATCCCAAATTGCACTCGAAATCATATGATTACCTATACAAATCACACTGCTATGGGCCAATCAAATTGTAGGGATCACCTGTGATTTCAAAATGGATGTAATAAATAAATAAATAAATAAGATATAATAAGATGAGTTTATTAAAAGACATTTGCAACCTCTAAGGTTGAATTGAGCCTTTTTCCAAAAATTTAAAGATCAAAAAACGATGTTAAAGATATATATATAATCTATGCTGTAAAACCAATTTATGTAAAAAAATTACTAAAAGGTAATATATAGAGATTACTCCATGGAAAATGCGCGCGTACGATTTTTATTCACGAGTTGAGTAGTATCAGAAAACGAACGAGTGAGCGCAGCGAACGAGTGCGTTTTCTGATACAACTCAACGAGGGAATAAAAAATCGTACAAATCATTTTCCATGGTGTAATTTGTTTATTTTATAGATACTGAGATTTTTGAAAAGCCAAATTTTGTCAATCTTAGCGCGTGTTTAGGGAACCCATTCAACTGCAATGTATGCGTGTAAAACTAGAATAACTAAAACATCAGTTTCTCTTTCAAAATCAAATATTTAATGAAGTAACACAAGAAATAAAACGTCAGTTTATACTTTCACAACTTTTATAAACATTTTTCAGCTGAAAAAAAAACCTGACCGAGGCTTATAGGTTCAAATTTAATGGAAATCGCGATGCGATGTTGTTCACTAGTGAGTTTTCGTCGTTCGCGTTTGTGATTGGACGAACGACGTTTTTTCACTAGTGAGTTTTCATCGTTCGCGTTTCCTATTGGCTAATGCATTTTACGTATCATTTTTACGTACTCTTTTTTTCGTGAGGAAATCTCAGTATCTATGATATAACTACATTTTCGCTGCATTACACGCAATAAAACTCCTGCCAAATCTCTCTTTTTCTATCACTTTATTGTGGGGGTAGTTTCTAAAGAAACTGGTGCTGCATGCGTCGGTGGGGAATTGAAACACAAGAAATTGGGTAAATCAAACAAGTTGATAAAGTTTAGTTATACCTCCGTAAGCTAAAAAATAGAGGGAAAATGCCCATTCGCCATGACGAAGGGCTAACGCTCGAAACGTCAGGCCCCCTTTTTTCCCCTACGGTGGTATAACTCACTTTATCAACTTGTTCGATAATTCCAATTTCTTGTATATCACTTTGGTTGGTTCGTCCAAGCGTACAGACTCAGAAAAGTAGTTTTTTGGGAATGCTCGGTCAACAGTGGAGTTATCGTACGGCCATTTTGTTTTGGTGTAAACTAAACCTTGTGTTTGCATAGGTCAACCAACCTTTGTGTTGTTTTCATGTTTCTTATACAACGCTACGATGGTTTATTCTTTCAACTGTTGTTACAACTGTTGAGTTACAAATGCAGGAGGTGTAATGAAAAAAATTCGTAGCCTCCCACAAAAGTTGGTTCCATTGCGTTAGTCTTTCTTCACCTTCAGTGAAGGTAAAGCATAGAGCTCTTTCATAATTTTTGCTTTCATGGCGAAGAGCCGTCCTGGCCTCGTTACGATGTGCAAAATTCAATAACATTTTTGATCCAAAATGAGGCTATTGGGTCTAATTAACATACAAAAGAATAATACTGATAGGCCGCCATTTATATAAGTGCTCTATAAACCTCATTGCCGCAGAGCTTATTCCGGTTTCAGTGGCATGAAGCACCTGGGAGTATTGTTACTCCCCCCTGGATGGGATGCCAGTCCATCGCAGGGTCACCCCCAGCATTATCGCTGTACCCATTCATAAACCTGGGTGGAGAGAGACAGTGTGGAATAAAGTTTCTCAGTTGTCTAAGGAAACAACACGGTGCCACCACCAGGGCTCATTCGTACCTGTAGCACAAACTATTAGCCATTATTTTGATTTCCTGAATGCCATGCGTTTGTTGTCTCACTTGGAGAATGTCGTCAAGCGTCGGAAGGTAACAGGGTTTTGCTATCCTTTCTATATTTTCGAAAAAGCTGAAAAGACAAAAAAAACCTTCAAACTTTTTATCATGTCAAAGCTTATTAATGGAGGAATACTGTCGCTGTATTGTGCAAGCAAAGCTTTGGAATTAAAGGAGTGCAATCTAACTGTAGCAATCAGCGGTTTAAGACCCCTTGTAGATGACAACCAACATTGCACTGAATGGTAAATTAAGTCTAAACACACGTTTGAGTTCTTTAAGATGGAAATTTGCATTGCATGGCATCCATCACGGCGAGAAAGCCGCATTAACAAGTTAGGCTACGTTCGCACTATAACGGATCCACTTTGAATCCGGTGTAAAATTTGCACGTAGCAGGTGAGTGACATTGCGAACAGACTGCTCAACTTTTCAATTTTCTGATGCCACTTGAAAGAGTAAAAAAAAAAAACCGAGAAACGCATCACATTTTCGGACTGTGCTGCTAGTGGGGTCAAAACCAACGCGCGCCGAACCAGTGACTTGGTTTGAGTAGTACTTAGCGGACGGAATTTTGCAACTATAAACAAATATTTTTAGCGTATATCTTGCTCTGGAAAATCAACATTACTTGATGTCTTTTATCCAAGACGGATCACGTATTTTACATGATGCCTTGATCGAAATATTAAGCGAAGTATCGGTCGTTATGTCGGTCGTTACTCGATCGACTCGCGATCAATTCAGTTGTCGATCGGCTTTCGACCGAGAGTCGACCAATAGCAATCCGGTGCATGGGTCGATAACGGATCAATTCTTCGGATTGCCAACTGATAGTCTATGGGTAGACCAGCAGTAGACTCGACTCGACAGACATATCGTTCGCGTGTAGGTCGAGTGTCCATCGAGATAATCCATAAGGTACAGTGCCGCTTGTGCATCTGCTAAGCCTTAGGGTAGGTACGTGGTGTAAGCATCGTGTATGGCTATGGAGAGCAATGTATGCCATATATTCACTAACGGGGAACCACTATATGATGCTTACACCACGTACCTACCAGCCTTAGGATCAGTAGCCGCTTTCAATTTAGAAGCAGCTTCAATTACTCTTGTCTACTAGAAAAAGATTTTTAATTATTTTAAGTTCTTTGCGTGGAAATCGTTTTTCTTCGTGTTTACCCAGGAAGAGAGGTTTCCACCAAACGCTATTTTCACCTTTTATTTGGAAAAAATTGCTTCTTCGTCCAAAGATGCAGCGCTAAGCCATGACGAATACTTACTATTTTGCAGAATCGTCTATGTTAAACAGATTCCTTTTCTCAAAACATGCTTGCACAGCTGGGTTCTTCCAGAAATTTGTTAACAAAGGAACCGAGTCTTCAAAGGTGAAGTTGTTATTGCAGCCTTCAGTGCCAGCGAATATCAATTCCTTAAAAGAAAACTTCACATTACAACCAGATGTACGATCAGACAAAGTTTGATGTTAAGCTGGCTTAAAATAATGAATGTAACTTAAAACGTTACAATTCACAGACCAGACGTTTCCACACTTCTTTCTAATGCAGCCTGTGAACAGGTTCCCTTTTGGGTTTTGGGGTGCGAGCGCGAGAAAAAAGAAAGGGGAGTGGGGAGGAGGAAGGGAAGCCTGTGGACTTTCTGTGCATGCCGACAATCAGCCCACTTGTCATTAGCGCGTCAACGTGTTGACAGATCCTATCAGAGACAGAGACCTTTCAATATACGAATCTCTATTCGTGTCATTCAACAGCCGTCACCAAAGACATCATAAAAGGAGAAGCGCTACGGCTTCTACGAACGAATCCCTCTCACGCTATGTTTGATGAGAATTAAGCCTCAAGCTACGCCTTAAGAATAGAGGATATCCAGAGAACATGGAGGAAAGACATCTCTCTGACGTGAATTACAACAAGCGAGAAAGGTCGTAAAAGTAAAAAATAACAATGAACGTACTACAATACTGACTTTTGTCACACAATACTGCCTTATGTCACACAATACTGCCTTTTGTCACACAATACTGCCCAGCACTTCCTTTAAGAACGTATTTGTGAGGAAATGGCATTTAGTTTAAAATCAACTGGATCTAAAAGAAAAATTTTAGGAGCCTCCTTTATCATATCGCTAAAAAATATGACTAAAATCTTGCAGACAATCCCGTAAAGATTCTTTGAATTCCTCATTTGTAAATTGAACCGTACGAGCGAATGTCATCTTTCTACACAAATCTTTCACGCGCGACCTTCGGTTGTCAACAGTTGTCAATATTCAGCAATTCAACCAATCACATCATGATATTAGATTCTGGTATCATGGAACGGCTCCCTTTCGCCTTCACCCTCCCCAGTCCGCGCTCGCTCCGGGAGCCTGTTCCCAGGCTATTCTAATGCTCTTAATGTCTTCTTCAGGATGATTGGGCAAGGACGTAAAGCTCCATGTATACCTGCGATGAATGATGCTGCTTAAATAAAAGCTGCAAATAAGCGTCGGGTAATAACCCGCCATCGTCGCGGGTTTAATGAAACGTGGGCGCTATTGAATGTCAAGCTTCTAAGCAAAGTCTTTGGAAGTGGAAGCAATAAGTGGCGATAATTAATTTGACAATTATCTCACCCAATCGTATGGTTGAACGGAATAATAAATTCTTTCTTCTTGGTTTCTTCTAGGGTTGGCTTGTAAGAGTGGAGTGGCTTACTTGGGGGGGAGGGGGAGCGGGGCGAGGAAGCAGGGGGGCCTTGTACAGCAAATACCGCGGTCCGATTGACATCAAACACGTGGGTGGTTTACAATTCAAAAAAATTTCCAGAAATTCCAGATGAATGGAACACAAGTTTCCTGGATGTTCCGGTGGAAATGTTCCGGGAGTAACGGAACGTCTGAATAGGTAGTCCTGTTTTTCCAATCGGAATGTCGTCCCGAACGGAATTTTGTGTTCCAATTCATTTTAAGTCATCTATGATACCTGTTGCTGTTGTCAGTTCTAG
>OX453287.1:5746121-5783621 GCA_949710005.1 Ricordea florida | reverse complement strand
CCGTAATTTAATTACATGAAAACGACTTTGAAAAGTTCATTTTTCTCAGAATTGTCGTGATGCGCAGATCTGGCTCTCAGTCGGTAATGAAGAAATGCGAAAAATGAGTATGAATTCTAACAATAGCAATGATAAGTTCGGTTTCAGTAATATCACATTTTGACAAGTGGCAGCTAGCAAGATGCGCGGAAACATCTGATTTGCGCTCGTAGAGTAAAACATGGCTCTCCTCGCCCCTACTAGACCCGCATGGAGTATGTAAAATTTCACGTAAAGAACAAGTGAAAGGAGAAATACTCATTTTTCGCATTTCTTCATTACCGACTGAGAGCCAGATCTGCACATCACGACAATTCTGAGAAAAATGAACTTTTCAAAGTCGTTTTCATGTAATTAAGTAGCGCTCCGGCTAAGACGGAAAGAGAAATCGGCACCGGAATGCGAAGAATGTCCGCAGGCAACCACAAAATAATTGGCTTAATTAATTAAAATACGAAGATTTGATTGGTTGGAATATATTTTTCCTCGTATTTTCTCCGAAAAAAGCCGGTTTCCATTCCGAAAGTTCTAAATATAAAAAGGTATTGTTCCAACCCATTGTTTCGTCGTTTGTCGGAGGATTCGTATGTGAGCGAGAAAAGTTACGACGAGTAAGCGATCGCATCTCGTATTTCACAGCACGCCCGCCATTTTAGTTTACTCGTGTCTTCGGTTGTTTCTTCTCGCCAAATTGGTCTGCTCGCTCGAAATTGTCGATAAAATTGTAAAAAAAATTGTATAGAGTTTGTATATAGTATCAATAAGTGTATATAGTATTTTTTAAGCGCCTCCGGCGCTTCGGTGTCGTCCACCATGCCGTTTCAGGCCTCGTGTTGTTGTCTGTACCACGATGAATGGAAGCACGGGAAAGTCAACGATGGACAATTACGCCATTGTACCCGCCAGGAGGAAAACATCATTAAATCTGCCTTGCAAGACCCAAAGAACAAGGGAAGAAAGAGAAAAATTTATATTGTTGACAAAAATTGATATTTCTGCATTGTACATTGTATTGCTCGATGTAATTAACTCGGTGTACGTGATATATCACTGCTAAGGACGGGGCCTGTCTAGTAATCACAGTCAGTGTAAAATAGGGTTGACAGGCCTACACGACTCCCCAGCGCGTGTTCAAAATAGCCTTTTTATAGTTTGGCTCTCACGAGTATGTCTTTGAGCGACCGCCCTCTTTTATAAGATACGAGGGGCGGGTTTTTGTAGATTCCGCTCAGTAATGGTTGTTGTTCTATTAAATGCCAGTTTTTCATGAGAATTTGCTTTAGGTTTGGCAGGCTGATGGTTGGTATTGCGTGACAAAAGGCAAGATTCGTTGGTTTGTCTTTGGTTTCAACGTTGTGAGCAGATTCATTTAGCCGACACAGGAAAGATGTATCGGAAAGTGCCGCTGCGATTCTTCGTCCAGATAACTTGGATAAACTTGAACAGGACTGCTATCTCCTCCAACGATTTCATCAAATTAGTTGGTGTGGCAAGACATCTCGATACGTTGAACATCGAAAGCTGTGAGGGAATATCGGAACAAGCGATATTCAAAGCGAAAGGGTACCTTCAATCCCTGAGAAACATCAATGTGTCTTACAACGAGCAGTTCAGCGTTCTCACAATTGCTTGTTTGTGTTCGTTTAACTCGGTGCAAGACATCCGTGCAAGGGGACTAAATCTAGAATCGAAAGAGCTGCTTTTTTTAACGAAGACTTTTCCCAGAATTTCATATGGACTCGTCACATTGGTTCAGGAGACTATTTTGTTGACGCATTGAACGCTGTGTCAGAGTTCGATCTTTTTGAAGATTTGTAGTGGACGTTTATATTTTTGTGCTGGTAGGCGTAGAATGATGTTATAAAACGGGGATCCTGGCACATTTTACATTATGATTTCATTACGATTGAAATACGCGCGGGGCATCCTGGCACATTTCACATTACGATTTTTATTCCGATTGAAATACGCGCGGTGCTGGCACATTTGATTATATTAGCAAAGATTTAACAAAGTACATGTCGGATGATCGGGTGGGCGGGCGGTTAACTCTGTGAAATTGTTTAGTTTCTGATAATCAATAATGAGTGTAGGTAGATTGCCACCAAGCCGATACAAAGCCGGTACAAAGCTGTTATTGGCCAGAGCACAAAGCCGATACAAAAAACTATATGAAATTTGTGTTGGCCGGGATCCGGCACATTTTATGAAACTGATACTGCGCCTATGTGATGCCCCCATAAAATTTGATGATGAGGATCTGGCACATTTTAAAAATGATTTTCAAAAGAAATAAAAATACCTATCTAAAAAGAAGATCCAACATACAAATGGAACAACAATTGCGAAGATTAAATGTGTCAGAATTAAAATCTTTAGTTAGATGGTATAATATTCGAGGACGATCTGCGTTTAATAAAGCAGAACTTATTAATGCATTGATTAATATACCCGAAATAACTAATAATATTCAAGAAATAATTAATAATATTGTGGGGATTGTTAATGAGCTGCGTAATATGCCAATTAGGCCAAGAAATCAGCCAAATTTACCTCTCCCAATTCCGAATATTGCACCACCGCCAATGAGGCCAAATTTACCACCTTTAACTATTCCCCAACCAATGCCAGGGACCCCGCCTGGCTCGCCAGATATAATTAGGCCGGGAACCCCTCCGGGCCCGCCTCCACCAAATCAACCTAGAATAAATATTAATAAATCTAAATCAAAAAGACCTTCACCACCTAAACCAAAAACAAAACAAACTCCTTTTTTGGGAAATGTATTAAACAAGTTTTGGAATTTTGTGAAACCATATATTCCTAAAAAGGTAAAAAATAAAACAGAAGAATTAGCTAAAAAATTTATAGAAAGATATAAAGAAGTAAATAAGCCCAAAGAAATAAAACCGCCAAAAAGAGATTATGAGAAGGAGGGAGCAAGACCAAAAACAAAAAGAAATGAGAATGTGGAAGATTTTACGCCAAGGGAATATGAATCAGCTATTAATGGTAATTATATAAGCTATAGGATTGAAGGAAATGAAAGGAATGATGAAAAGACATTCTTACATAAAATAAAACCAAAAGTTATGGATTTAATTAGAAAGAGAGTTAAATTAACAAAATCATTAAAGACTAAATTTATATTTGCATGTAAGTTCAAGAAAAAAAATCTTAGCACTGGGGAAATTGAATATTGTGTTACGCCATTTACTTCTGAAAAATCAGAAATTGTTCTTGAGGCAACAGATTTATCAGAATTATTTGATAGATTAACAAATCAGCAACTTATATTATTTGGAAATTTTATAAATAATGGATCTGGTTGGGTATTCGAACGTGTACTATTTTTTGACATTTTCATAGATCGTTTTGTTCCACTTTTAGGTGGATCTTATATTCCATTACCAAAAGAATTGTTAAACAGGAATGCCATTATTAACCTTAAGAATTATGATGAAGAATGTTTCAAGTGGTGTGTATCACGAGCAGTTTATCCAACCGATAAAAATCCGCAAAGAATAACTAAAGAATTGATAGAACAATCTAAGAATTTTAATTGGAATGGAATTAATTTCCCAAGTACAATTCAAGATGTTGTTAATTTTGAAAACCAAAATGATTATGATATTGCTATATATGGATATGATGAGAAAATAGGGGTATATCCTATAAAAAGAAGCGGTAAACGAGGATTTAAATTGATCAGATTACTTTTATTAACAGAAGAAACTGAAGATGAAGAACCAAAGAAACACTTTGTTTTAATAAAGAATATTAGTGCACTTATACGCAAGCAAGTTACTAAACGTAAATGTAAGTTGTACTTTTGTGATAATTGTTTGCATCATTTTCACTTAAAAAGATCATTAGAAAAGCATGAAGGTTATTGTTTTTTGTACAATGAAGCAAGGATTGATATGCTAAAAAATAAAGATGGCAGTCCATGTTTTCTTTCTTTTAGAAATTTTGTTAAAAAAATGAGAATACCTTTTGTGGCATATGCAGACTTTGAGTGTATTTTGAATGAAATAAAAAATAATGAGCCATTAGATAAAAGCAAAAGTTACACTAATAAATATCAGTCGCACAAACCGGTTGCATTCGGTTGCAATATTAAGAGTTTTAATGAAAAAATATGTAAATCCAGATTTTATAAATATATTGCTGAATCGCCAGAGGATGATGTGGCACAGAAATTTGTGGAATATATCGAAGAAGAATTTAGGAAAATTTATAAGGATTGCATAAGTCATAATAAAAAAAGATTCAAAAAATTTAATAAGAAAATGATGACAGAAGTTGACGAAACAAATTATGAAAATGCTACTAAATGCCATATCTGTGAGAAAGAATTGGGTGAAGATAAGGTAATAGATCACTGCCATCTTACAGGAAAGTATAGAGGCGCAGCCCATAAAGATTGCAATTTAAATTATAAGATTCCAAAATTCTTCCCAGTCATAATTCACAATTTATCGGGGTATGATTCTCATCTATTTATTAATAATCTTGCTAAAACAGAAGGTAAAATAAAACTAATACCAAATAATGAGGAAAAGTATATTTCTTTCTCAAAAGAGATTGTGGTTGATACCTACAAAGATAAAAAAAGTGGTGAGATGAAAGATGTTATCAGAGATATCAGGTTCATAGATTCATTAAAATTTATGCCTTCCAGTCTTGATAGTTTGTCTGGCAATCTTACTAAATGTGGAAAGTGTGATGTTTGTAAAGGTGTAATAAAAGGGAGGTGTCTTAATCCGACTGATAAAAACCTACATGAAATTACAAAGTATTTTGAAGGTGAAGAATTAAAGTTATTATTAAGAAAGGGGGTATTCCCGTATGATTATCTTGATGATTTTGATAAATTAAACGAAACCCAACTTCCCCCAAAGGAAGCGTTTTACTCAAAACTTAGCGGTAAAGATATTTCAGAAGATGATTACAAACATGCTAAAAATGTATGGAAAACATTTAATATGAAAACAATGCGAGATTACCTTGATCTATATCTCAAGTCTGATGTGTTATTATTGGCTGATGTTTTTGAAAACTTTAGAGATGTTTGCCAAAATAACTATAGATTAGATCCTGCTTGGTATTATACAGCGCCAGGACTTGCTTGGGATGCAATGTTGAAAAAAACTAAGGTTCAATTAGAGATGATAAATGACATTGATATGCTAATTATGATTGAGAAAGGTGTTAGAGGGGGTATATCTCAGATATCAAAAAGATATGCTAAAGCTAACAACAAATACATGAAAGAATATGATCCTAAAATGGTAGCAAATTATATACAATATCTCGATGCAAACAACTTATATGGCGGGGCAATGAGTGAAGCATTACCAACTCATGGTTTAAAATGGATGAGTGAAAATGAGCAAACAAATTGGAGAAATATACCATGTATATTAGAGGTTGATTTAAAATATCCACAGCATCTTCATGATTTACATAGTGACTATCCGCTTGCCCCGGAAAGAATTAAGGTTAATAGGGTTGAGAAATTGATACCAAACCTTAACAATAAGAAAAATTATGTTGTTCATCATGAAACATTAAAACTTTATGAAAGTCTAGGATTAGAGGTAATAAAGATTCATAGAGGAATTAAATTTGAAGAGTCAAAATGGTTAAAATCTTACATAGATTTGAATACCAAACTCAGGGCCGAAGCAAAGAATGATTTTGAAAAAGATTTCTTCAAACTCATGAACAACTCTGTATTTGGTAAAACAATGGAAAATCTTAGAAAAAGGGTTGATATAAGATTGGTTACTAATGAGAAAGAAGCAAGAAAATTAATATCAAAAGCTAACTATAATCGCCGTACTATTTTTTCTGAAAATCTTATGGCTATTCATATGAATAAAACGCATATAAAATACAACAAACCTATTTACTTAGGAATGTGTATTTTAGATATAAGCAAGTCAATGATGTATGACTTTCATTATAATTATATTAAACCAAAATATGGTGAAAAAGCCAAATTACTTATGACAGATACAGATAGTCTTGTATATGATATAGAAACTGAGGATTTCTATAGGGATATAAGCCCAGATGTGATGGAAAGGTTTGACACTTCCAATTTTCCTGAAAACCATCGATCAGGTATTAAGACTGATAAAAACAAAAAAGTAATTGGCAAGTTTAAAGATGAGGCTGGCGGGAAAATAATAACCGAATTTGTCGGTCTACGAGCTAAGCTATATTCTTTCAAAACAGATGATGGTAAAGAGACAAAAAAGGATAAGGGAATTAAGAAATCAGTTGTAGAAAAAAGTATAAGATTTGATGATTACAAGGAATGTTTAGAAAATAAAGTAAAGCAGATGAGGGAGATGCAAGTAATAAGAAGTTATAAACATTTTGTTTATACTGAGACTGTTAATAAAGTTGCACTATCGGCTGATGATGATAAGAGAATAATTTGTAAAGATGGAAAACATACTCTGCCATATGGGCATTATCTCGCCAAAACAGAATCTGGTGGCAACTCGGTGTTATAAGGTACAACTTGTAATTCTTCCCTTACAAAACCTCGTCTGGGCCCATCAGTTAAATAATATAAAACAGGCTGATTAGGCGTAATCATACTTTTAGAAATATCATAAACTTTGAGACTCCAAATAGGATCTGTACTCCTCCTTTTTTCACCACCTTCAAGTTCGCCGGGAAATAATAGATATCTAACTTTAACCTCTGGTGGCAATCTAACTTCATCAAGCCCAACAACTCGCTGATAATTTTTGGGTTTAATATCAACCTCTTTAATTTTTATAGCCTCATCAGGCTCTTTACCGGTTATTCTTGTTTTTGTATTATTCAAAGTTTTTAGAATAGCTGGTAATCTTTTCGCCCATACCCTTGATTGCCCATCACTGATCATTTCTTGCGCGTATTGATGGCTAAATAATTTTTCGCCTAATACTCTGTTTGCGTTTTCCACAAACGCTTGGGCTCTATGATTTCCGGCTTCACTTCTCTGTATTTTCACATTATGGTAATTCATGAGTTTACCAACCTCGCCCATAAATTCTTTCCCAGGATCAACCATTAATGTTTTGGGGTATCTCATTTTCCTTGAATAAATTTTTCTAAAAGCTTCTGATATCTCTCGGCTTTCTTTTGAAGTTAATGGTTCCGCATCTTTGTATCTTGAGGCCACATCAACCACAACTAACGCATATTTATATGTTTTTCTTCCAACTTTATCATGCGGTAAAAATAATAAATCTGCTTGGTGAATCTGGTTAGGTTTATCCACAGTCCAGTGCGGCCTAGGTATATACTTTGGAGCTGGAAGATAGATTTGCCATATTGCCTGTTTCTCCAACCATTGTTTTGCTTCATTTTCACTTACTTTCGCTTTTTCTGCTAATTTGGGAATCGCGGAATATCCTTTCCAATACCCCTCGGTTGAATAATATGCCCGCTCGAGTGGCGGGGAGGGCTTTGCCCGATTTTTCGTTAAATTTAAATTCATTTAAGATTAAAAAAGTATCTTATAAATTAAAATGGAGGAAGAAAAAACAAGTTTTACCGCGTATCAATTTAATCTTATGAAAAAAACTATCATTAAAGAAATTTTGGATATGGAAGATGGAGGAGAACTTTTTAATCTTTTACTTTTAATCGATGGAGTAAGAGAAAGTTTATTGAAGAATATTAAAGAATTAGAGAATAAGATCATCAACACAGGTTTAAAGGTTGGCCAAAGTTCTTATAAATTACAATGACGTCTGAAAAAATTAATCCAAACAGAATTCCTAGAGAACCCTTTGGTTTGAAGGCAGAATCAACATTAAATCGAATTACGCTCAATCCATCCTCAGCCAGCCCAGGGGAAACATTATACATAAATATTCCAAAACTTTCTGAGAATTTGGTGATTGTACCTGGAAGTGTGTCTCTACTATTTGATTTAGATGTCGGGGGTCACGCAAATAATACGCCTGTTAATAATGTGGGAAGGAATCTTGTATCTAGACTTAAAGTTCTTTTTGGAGGTGAAACATTACAGGATACCCAAAGATACGATTTATTTCAAACATATCATGATTTATTCTTAACAGATGAAGAACGCGAAGATAGATTAAAACAAGGCATTTCTTCCGAAAATATGAGAAAACTCAGAACAAAAGCTGGCGATGCAAAAACACAAAATGTAAAAGAAGGTGCTCTCGCCAATGTTCATGGTTCAAAGTATAGAATACCAATAAACCACCCTATTTTAAACGATCATGGCGTTTTTTACCCGAAAGCATTAGAAAATCATCTAATATTTGAGATTACTCTTGCCCCAGTTTCTGATATTGTTGTTTATTCTGATACAACTAAAACACCATCATATTCAATCAAAAACTTGGAGTTAGAATATTCTTCAATTTCAAGCGAATACTTAGCTCGCGAGGCTCAAGCAGCTTATCAAGTTGGTAAAGGGTTCTTTTATGAAAATGTTACTTTACACAAAACTTTTACATTTTCTATAAGCGGTGATGGTGTTATTAATCAACATATTAATTTGCCGAGAAGATCAATGACTGGGGTATTATTTTTGTTTACATTGCCATTTGAAGCGGGAGCGCGGAACTCTGAGAATTTTTACAATCCGGGTATAACTTCTATTAATATAGATGTTGACGGAGTTCCAAATCGAGTATACTCTAGGGGAATGATTCCATCAGATCTGTGGGAGTCAGTAAAGAAACGATTTGAGAGAGATGATGTTTATAGCCCTCCAGCCGTAAAGGAAAAGGATTTTTATGCAGATAAGTTTGCTCTTTGGGTTGATATGAGAACGCACCCCGATAATCACATTCATGGGGGAGGATTGGCATTAAATAATACGCATGATGGTGTAAAAATAGAAATTAAAAGAAAAAAGAGTGGATCTGGAACTGTAACATGCCATATGTTTGTTGTAGCTGATGCAATGATGGAAATAATGAATTCAAGTTTGAGATCAATTAAGTACTGAGAATCTAAAAACATAATGTTATGATACAAAAATCATGGACGATTTACGAGATAAAATCCCATTTCATTGTATTATAACAGGACCAACAAATTGTGGAAAAACAAAGTACCTAATTGAACAGCTCCGCGGGCCTTTCCGAAAAGTTTTTGATTACATTGTTTTAATATGTCCAACTTATTCTAAGAATAAAACTTATCATAATTTTGCTAATAAAGATAAACATTTCTATGTATTATCACCAGATGCGAGTAATTCAGATGAGATTAATGAATTGTTAAATGATTGCCAAACTTTATTCTCCGGTACAAATACATTAATAATTTTAGATGATTGTGCCGTATCCACTGATCTGAAGAAAAGATCTAATAAGTTTATAGATTTGGCATTTTCCGGAAGGCACCACGGATTATCAATGTGGGTTCTAACTCAACAATTAACATCGATAGCAAAACCATTCCGGGAAAATGTTGCCTGCGTTGTTACTTTCCATAATCCATCGCAGAAAGGCATGAAAATGTTTTTCGAAGATTATGGTGGTGATTTGGATTATGAATTAGGAAAAAAGTTTGTACAACTCCTGAAAACTGAAAAATATTCTAGGTTGTGTTTGAGTTTGCGTTACCCATTTAATTGTTATTTAGAGATTCCGGAAGTGATTTAACAAAGATGACAAACGTTGAAGATTACATTGAAGAAAAGACAGAGGTAAAAAATGATACTAATCAAAGTGAGGATCTTGAAATCAAACAAGAATCACTAGCCATTCTCGCAGTGCTTGGGACAACAAAGGAATATTTAGGGGTTGATATGAGCCTGGGCGATGTAAAAAAATTATCCGTACGCGATACTGAAAAATATTTTAATCGTTATCAATCGGTAATGGGTAAGAAAATTAGTGGTGGGGTGGTAGATTCATCCCTTCAATTAATTTCTAAAATTATTTCATATTTAGTTCCGGTTGATGACATTGATGCACTTTGTAAGGATCTGAAGAATGATGATTTAGTTAATCGTGAACTAACAAACATTGTTGGACTATTAGCATTAAAATCAGGAAGATTGGCCGCACTTGCTAGCGGATTATTTCAAGTAGCTAAGCACGTTAAAATAGGAAAAATACAACAAAATACAGTAAATTCTACCACAACTGATCAGAAAACTACGCAATCTACTGAAGGTATTGATACTGTATATTAAACAGATCTAAAAACTTATTTGCAGCATCTAAATAACAATGTCTGAACAATCTGAAGTTGAGCAAATTACGGCTGATCCCGCACCTGAAAATAAAGATACTAAAAAAAGGGAGAAAGATCCTAAAAAGGTTGCGGCTGGGAAGAAATTAGCGGAATATAATAAAAAAGCAAAAGAAGCATTATCTAGGGAGATGAAGCGTGAAGAGACCCTACGAGCTACGGAGCAAAATGATGAATCAAATCACTGCGAAGTTAAATCGTGGCTTCCAGAGTTATCTTTTACCACTGTTTTATCCGTTGTTGGATTAGGGTTTACAGCATTTGATCTTTTTATGAGATACCGGGAAAAAACTAGGGAAGAATTTTCTTTTCAAGCCCCGCCCATAAAGATTCATAATCCACAACCACAACCCGTAGAACGCCCAAAAATTGGAATGATGTAATTAATTTTTACTACATAAAGTTATTTAAAAGGTTCTTAATGATGTAGTAAAAATGTCAAGCGAAAATAAACTCGTTAAAACTGTAACTGATTCAGCTGTACTTATCGGATTGGGGGCCGGAGTTGGTTATGTAGCTAAAAAGATGATGAAAGAATCATTTTTGAGCGACCCATCCTCAAGTATTACAAATTATGCAAAATGGGTGGCTGTATTATCCGGAAGTATGTATCTAAAAACATATTTAGAGGAACAAAAGATTTTACCAAAATAAAATGGCAGCAATAGCGATGATGATTGGTGGGGCTATATTGAATGCAACGGCATTTACTGGCGGAAATATTCTTGCAAAATATCTTTCAGGGAATAAAGTGGATACAGAAAAAATACGGCACGATAAAGCAATGGAAAAATATCAAAGAGATTACGCAGAATATCAGGAAAAAAGACAAAAAATGCTTGATTGGAAAATGAAGAAAAAAGATGAAAAATATCAGGCATCAAAAAATATTTCGACTACAAATCAGGCTTTTGAATTGTACGCCCAAATGCAAGAGCCAAAATTCTCTGATTATTACAAACCAAGCGATGACCAAAAGAATGGCGAAATGGTATATGTTGGGGCTGGAATGCTAGGTTTAGGTTATGCGGTTAGTAAATTTGTTATGTAACCAGTAATTTGGTTATATAACATAAGTATATTTATTATTGTTTACATGAAACTCCCAAAATCAGAATCTTCTTCTTCATATTCAGAT
The DNA here is from genome assembly GCA_949710005.1 of Ricordea florida. Classification (NCBI taxonomy): domain Eukaryota; kingdom Metazoa; phylum Cnidaria; class Anthozoa; order Corallimorpharia; family Ricordeidae; genus Ricordea; species Ricordea florida. The sequence continues at coordinate 5,772,187 of OX453287.1, read as the reverse complement.
TTTTCCATTTCTTCAGCCGCAGATTTACTATCTGAAATAGTTAAGTTTCTAAATTTGGTTAATCTTTTCATTTCTTTGTTTGGTTCTATAACTGCTTCATAAAGTTTTACTTGAAGGGCAATACAATGGCCAATAAATATTGATTCAATTTTTATGACGGCTTCTTCAACTCGGCAACCCTTATTTAATAATTTTAATGGGTCAATTAACTTATCATTTTCAGAGTTATAAAACTTAGTTAAAATTTTGTCTTGTTTTTTATCCCAAATTAATTTTGCATACAAGGTGGGGCCTCTATCTGGAACTCTGGCCATTGAAGATTTTTCCATCTTCCAATATAGAGGATTTAAACCTCCTTTTTGTTTTTCGAGCTCATTTCTTTCCAACTCAAATTGACCAATTTTTTCTCTATTAATAAGCAAATGATCAATGCAATTACCAACTATGTCATTGAATAAATCAATCCATTTTTCTTCTTCGGGTGTTGGGCTGCTTCCGCTCCATAAACATAATGGAAATACATATCCTGTAATTGCGCCTGTTTGTGGGTTTGTGTTTGTAGAAACACCAAAAGAATATAAATTACCGGTTGGAATAACAAGTTCTCCTTCTGTTCCATCATCATTTTTTGTAAAAATTTTAATTCTTTTAAATTCAACCTTTGGTTTTGTTCCACGAATTTCGCCATCAATTGGTTTAGAAAAGATCATGCTTACTTTAGGAATATAACTATTAACATCTATTAATTGTGTAGTTTCGTTCATCATTTTATTTTTATATGTTCTTTTTTTATCTTTTAAATCAAATTTTAATTTTTCATCGGCTCAAATGGGTCTAAAGACTTCTTACTGATGAGTAAAAAAATCATGGAAGAAGATATACCATTAGAAGATTTGCCGAAAGGAACTGATGATAATGATGATGGGGATGATACATTTTACCAAAGCCCAAATACATCTACATCTGTTGATCAAGGATATCTTGGTTACTCCGAATATATGGAAGAAAGAAAACGACTTCAATGGCAAATAAAAGATGAAGAGAAAAAAACACCAGATATTGTAGAAAGAGATGAGAAATATGACAGAAGGCGAGAAGCAGGCCAGGAACTCAAACGCTATTTACCAACTTACAATCCTGATGACGCGACATTTAATGTAACATATGGGAAAGATGGTAGTATATTAGCAGAATTTAGTAATAGGAAGGGTTCTGCACCACATGTCATACTTACTAAAGATAAAGTTCTTAGGCTTGAAGATTTACCAAAAACAATGAGAAAAGCTCTAGGTGCAGATTATGAAACAATGTTAGATAAATATAATGATGCCATATCGCAATTTAATGAAGAAAAAGAAAAACATAATGAATTACTTTCTGCAGTACAAGGAATAGATTCACTTTTAGCAACACGCACGGAGGAGATTAGTCGATATGACGAAAGAGAAAAAGAACTACGCCAATTCATTGAGAAATAACAGGTGCAAAAAGCAGAAAATAAAAGTCTTTTCGATCAAACCGTTAAACAGAATATAGAATTAAAAATACAAGCAGAGAGACTTTTGGATGAAACAAAATTATACAAAGAAGAAATAGACAAATATAAGAAGGGAAAATCTAATTTATCAAAGTTAGAACAAAGCAATGAGAGATTAAAATCTGAGGTTGATAAATTAAGAGAACAGATTAGAAATAAAACAATTTCAATCGAAGAACAATTATCAGATTTAGATGGGCGAAAAGATGAAATACTTAAAAATTTGCCATTACGAGAGCGGATAAAGTATATATTCAAAAAGTATGGTTTTACAGTTTTTGCTGTTGTCAGTGCAGTAGGTGTTATCATTGGGGTTATAGTTTCTAATCTTTCAAAGGGTTTATCTACATTGGGTAAGGGAGTTGGTAATGGTTTGAAAACTCTTGGTAAAAAACTGGGGGAAATATTACCGGGAATGGTTGGTGCTATCGTGAGCTTTTTATTCAAAACAGCCGGTCAAGTTATTGGATTTTTAGGGGAAAATGCTTGGCTTTTGATAATGGCTGTTGTTTTATATTTTGTGGAAAGTATAAAAAAGAAGAGAAGGTAGATCTAAAGATATCATGTTGAGTAGTAAAATACAATATGGATGAATACAACAGAATTTACCCTGTATTACCTAATAATCCAGATCCAAATAATTTCAGACTACAAAAATCATGTGAAGTATTACAAAATCTTGAGAAGGAAATTAAACATTATGAGGAAGTTAGAAAAAAGTATAATCGAGCGAGAGGTATATTTACAAAAATAAGTGTTAGTAGTGGAGTGTTTTCAGTTATCTTATCTGCAAGTGGATTGGGGACCTCTCTTAATGGTTTGGGTGCTGTTGTTGGTATACCATTAGGAGCTGTGGGGGGTATTTGTGGAGGAATATCGGTTGGATTTGGATACGCATCAAAAAGACTTTCATATAAAGTTAGTAAACATGAACAAACAGTTTCTCTGGCAAAAGCAAAAGTAAACACTATTAACGACTTGGTTTCAAAGGCTTTGAAAGATAATAAAATATCTGACCAAGAATTTTCTCGAATTTTATCAGAGGTGGACAAGTTTGAAAAACTAAAACAAGAAATACGACAAAAAACCCGTAAAGATACAGAAAAAACTTAAATATGAAACAGATAAGAGCATAGGTTCGTGCAGAAATTTTAAGGGAATTAACCTCTCACGAACGTTGAAAATTTCATATGAGAGAACTGATGTTGGTTGTAATTGTTTTGTAGGTATTAGAAATACTAGTGAATATTAATACTTTACATCTTATTCTTAATCTAAAGACCAGATTATCTGAAACATAAAGAATAAGATGTTATTAGACGATTTCAAAAATAGGTATCCAAACGCCGTCCTTGATAAATTTACATTTGTGAATGATTCATATGGAGGATATATTAAATGGAAAGTTAATGGAATGACTGTAATGTCTTATGATGATCCTTCTGGAAAAACATGGACCGATGATCTTCCCTCTAATTTGAAAACATTATTATGGGGAGATTTAGGGTTAGAAAATAAACCTAAAGTTGGTTCATTTCCAAAGAGTTTAACCGCGACTAATCAAAGCTATCCTATACCAGCTGTTAATTTTGATGACTTTACAACTAATGTAACAAAAATGTTAACTTTATTAGATATATACGTTTCAAATACGAAGAAATTTACAGCAAAGATGAGAAACATATTTACATCCCAAGTTGTAACATTCAAATTTGGAAAGCAAAGTCGAAAATGGTTGAATGCGCCGGATATGAATTATTGGCCTCAACAGCTTAACTTTGCAGTATGGTGTGCAACATCTGGTTGCGGGGTAAGTCCTTTTGAAAGCTTAAATTATCCTAAAGTAGTGAGTAGTTTCATAAAGTTTCATGTGTATTTTACAATAAGACGAATATTGTATGAAATGAAAATACCTTTACCTGGCGAACAACCTTTTGTGATAAATAATAATCCATATAGTAAAGTTGCATATCAACGATTGTGCGCTGAATTTGGGGTTAGTAATAATTCTGACTTTAGATGGAAAGGTGGAAGAAATTCGGGGTTAGGAGATATATTCCTTGATTACGGCGCAGGATATCATGGAAAAGGAGGGGGATATCAAAATGTACATTTGGTAAGAAATTATGATGTTGAAGCGGATCAATGGCCTGGTGAAGGTGGTAAATTCGCTGATGAAGGTGGTAAGAAAGAAAAGGGTAATCTCATTTCATTTATCCGTAACGATGACTTTTCCGATTTCAAATATGCTTGGTTTATCCCAACTAGCGGTTATGGTCTCACTAAAGCCGGGCTTGGAAGATTAAATCGATCAGCCGAAGCTTTTGTATACTGTATATTGGGGGCACAAGTCAACACTAGAAATTCGATTTATGGTAATGGCGGTGGAGCGATAGAAACCCAACAAGAATTCTTGTCTTTATTTGAAAGTAGTGTGATCGAGAATGACATTTCTAAATCTATTCAAAATTACCAACAATCTGTTCAGGAAACTAAATTACGGCTTGATGTCGCTATTGCTCCTGGCGTTTGGTTGATGCCGAGTAATATGATAATTAATACTGAAAGCGTGGTTGGATATAATAACAAACTTATGAAAGCCAGTAATGATATGAATTTTGGAGTGAATAATTCCCTAAATACTGAAACAAAACCTGTTGGAATAAACCATAATTTGGGGGCTTCAAAAGTTTCATTACCACATAAAACCGAAAACAAACCACCATCAGAAACAACACAAACAGATCCAATTAAATCAACTCAACCCTCCCTCCAGCCGCAACATGAAAATAATCTGATAATATTTATGATTTTTGGCGGTGCAATAGCTTGGTTTTTATTTCGTTAATGTTTTGATTATATAAATCTAAAGATGAATATGCTGTAATCAAAACAAAATGTTAAGTATTACCATGTATGAGTCAGAAACTAGGATTTATTTGGATCCCCCGCTGAAAAATCTTCGAGAGATACAACTCCTGGATTGCAATTTAAAGACCAAAAGGTTGATTAATTTCAAGAATAAACAACTAATATTCAATGATGAGGAGCAGAACTTAATAATAATTCAACCCGGCACATACTCTCTTCGTAACATTCAATCTGTCTTTCTTAATGATCCTGACGTGGAAAAGATAACAATAATTGAGACTGATACTATTGACTATCTTTATTCAAATAAGAACTTCAAAATTATACTTACGAGAGGATTGTCGATTGCTTTAGGGGTGCCTGAAGTCATAAATCCAGGTAAATTATACCCCATAAATATCCAGATAAAGGAACCACTGAGACTTATGTGTAGTATAGTTGATACCAAGTCTTCGTATTTGAACAAAACCAAAAATGGTGAACTTATAAAACTCTCGCCATCACACCTACTCGCGAACATACCCTCAAAGGATTACCCAACAATTCCAGTTCGAAAATACGATAGCGTCATAAACCACTTTGATTTAACCATATTGAACAATGAATGGGAAAAACTTAATCTGAAGGGTTCCCCCATAACTTTTAGTTTAAGATTCAGATAATTTCGGCGTGGTTGGTACTTAAGGTCTTTTTGTTACATAACTATTACTTTAGTTATGTAACACAATTACATAAGATTATTCGCCCGGTAAAGAATTATAAATTGCTTGTTCCTCAATATCATAACACCAATCCACAACTCTTTTTGGGCGCCATGCTACTTTCATTAATTCATCGTGTAAATCCTTGTAAATCGCCTCTTTACGCGCAATCTTGTATTCATTTTTAATTTTCATTCTACATTCCTTACACGAAGCCTTTTGTTTACCATGTTCACAAATTTGCGATCCTCCACATTCTTTACAAAAACTTTTTTGTTTATTGTGTACACATATTTGCGAACCATCACATAATATACAGTAACACTTTCTTTTTCTATGAATACATATTTGTGTCCCCACGCATTCTTTACATTGATGCTTTATTTTTTCATGAATACATATTTGTGATCCTCCACATTCTTTACAAAAATATTTTTTAATCCCATGTACACAAGGATAATTATACATTATAATAGCTTTTGTAATTAACTTATCAATATCCACATCTGTAAATTTTTCCAACTCATTAATTAAAGTATCTTTAAACATTCTAGACCTTCCTTTAATTTTCAACTCTTTAGCAATAAATTTAATTTGCTGCACATTTAATCTTCGCAATTGTTGTTCCATTTGTATGTTGGATCTTCTTTTTAGATAGGTATTTTTATTTCTTTTGAAAATCATTTTTAAAATGTGCCAGATCCTCATCATCAAATTTTATGGGGGCATCACATAGGCGCAGTATCAGTTTCATAAAATGTGCCGGATCCCGGCCAACACAAATTTCATATAGTTTTTTGTATCGGCTTTGTGCTCTGGCCAATAACAGCTTTGTACCGGCTTTGTATCGGCTTGGTGGCAATCTACCTACACTCATTATTGATTATCAGAAACTAAACAATTTCACAGAGTTAACCGCCCGCCCACCCGATCATCCGACATGTACTTTGTTAAATCTTTGCTAATATAATCAAATGTGCCAGCACCGCGCGTATTTCAATCGTAATAAAAATCGTAATGTGAAATGTGCCAGGATGCCCCGCGCGTATTTCAATCGTAATGAAATCATAATGTAAAATGTGCCAGGATCCCCGTTTTATAACATCATAGAAACTCAGGAAAAAACACTCGCGCAAATTGTGCAGGATCGTTGAACTTGTATTTTTATATTTGTTTATCGTTTAGTTCACTGAAGGAAAGCGCCATTTGGCGCGAACATTTCCACCAATTATATTTGATGTAAGTGATCTATCTGTCATTGCGGACTGGAAAAATAACAGACTTTCTGAGCGCACAAAGAGTTTGGTTCAAATTTTTGCCTTTCCTCACATACGATTTCGTTGAAACTTCGCTGGTTTGCTTATTTCGTCAACATACATATATTGTGTAACATTTAGCTTTGTAATCGCAGTGGAACGAATATTTTTTGAAGAATGATCGTTTGAATTTCGCGCTAATGTATCCTTGACCAATTAAAATCTTTGTACTAATCCAATTATCACATGAACAGGCTCAACCCTCCAACGGTTCCTTATGCCGCGACCTATTGTTTTTACTTTCCGTCTTAGCCGGAGCGCTACTTAAATTACGGCCAAAGAAGCAGTTTTGTACTCCCACTAAAAAGAGGCAGAAGAATTAATATCTCCTTTACTCCAAGAAAAGGTTCTATATCGGGCACCAAATGGAGTTGTTTTAATATGAGAAAAGACGATTATTTATTTAAAAGTAAGCAGTATGATTTATTTGAAGACCGAGTTGCGCTAATGTTGTAATTGAATTGGAATGCAAAATGAAATTGACAGGATTGAGCAGAAAAACAAAATGCAGTGCATTGGGGGAAAAGGTGAAATTTTTCAAAGAACGTTCACGTAGAGTCTTAAAGCAATTTTTTCGGGTAAAAATTAATCCAATTTCCTGGAAATGAACCCTAAAAAAGGTTTTTTCATGAGGAACAAACAGACACGGGTTTTCAGTCAATTTGCATATTTGTGATGCGGATCGGATATCGGTCGTTGGTTTCATAGCATTGTTATGGACATTTGCATCTGTTGTAAACAACGGCAAAAACAACCGAAAATGTTTATTTGCAACTAATGAGGCGGACTGTTGATGTTAACTTAAGTTCCAAAGCGTTTTTAGATGGACAATTAGTTTATCAATCGTACCGCCGAAATGTAAGCGTACATCACAATGGCGCAGATTTGGTAATTTATCACAACTTCCTACCACGCAGGGCGTAGAGTGCCCACAGATTTTATTCTGTAAATCACTTGTCTGGCCTAAGTACTTTCGTGTTATGATTCAGTTTACCCCAACTTAGGTGCCTCATTGGAGAAAATACTACTCAACTGAAGGTATGTCACGTTTCGCTTATTTTGTATTGTGACAGAGGTTATCTTCAAAGCATTTTTGTTCGATCAAACTTGTTCCAAGTTTTTCTGTACCACATGTCAAGTATTAAGGAGAGATTAAACTTGAATATGTGAAAAATTCAGCTTGTTTCGTGAAAAATTTCTTATTTGGCAGCTGCCTAAGTATAGGGCTAAATCTGACAGTGTCGGAAGGCAAATCGGGCAACACTGAGGTTGTCTCAGAAACCGCCTCGCAAAAAATGAAATAAATCGAATTGATCCAAACAAATGTGATATTTGTACATGGGACATAATGGCTGACTTTCACTGAAAAAATCAGCCAAATCGGAAAAGGTCCGAAAATTGCCTTCTCCGTTCTTACGCGGACAGCCTCTTAAACTGTCACAAGAACGGATGTCTTCAGGCAGTCTGTTCCACAGTTCAGGAGCCGAAACAGCAAAAGCTCTAGAGCCATAAGACTAAAGACTAAAGTTAACAGGACTCAAGCGTAATGCTGAATCATGAAGAAGATTCATGATAAATAAATAAATAATTAAATAAATGTAAACTGATAATTTCAGGAAAAGACTTAAGGTCCGCATGATAGAGGTTTCACTATAAGGGGAGCAGCTTGACTACATTGTCAACCAAACAGAGGACGGACATAAGGACACTGGACTCATCCACCCTCAGATTCTCTAACGTATCTGCAAGTATAAGGTACTCACTTACGAAGAGTGGAAGCGTTGAAAACGAACAGACACTCTTCTAATCTGTAATTAATAACTCTAGCGTTGTAAAATTTATTAGGATCCGACAAACCATTCGCATGTTCAGAATAAAGCGTCTTTGATGATGGAAAATTTGCTTAAATAAACAATGCTGCTTTTTCATACGCACAAGCTCATGGGCCCCGAATCTAAGAGAATTCCATTGTGAGAAAAACGGCCTCAAAATATCTTATGATTACCTTTCACATAGCACTAAAATGGTTCTCAGCGTAACGTACACTGATAGGGTGACCCTAACGATAAAACAACAGGAGTTGCGATCGATGTTATTTGAATGAATTATTCAGATGTCGCGTACTACAGACATGCAACACACCAATGGATACGACGAAAAGCGAGAAGTGAATCATATTGCCTAACTTTTCTGTCATGACTTCTCAATTTCGTCGACTATCTTCAGAGTTCTTACCTTTCATACTAGTCAAAAAAGCAAATATCGCTGGGGGGAGTGATAAAATCGATGCAAATCACAAACTGACAACGTTGGAATGTTGAAAACAGGAAGCATTCAGTCTTACCTAGAATTAGAATCTGTACCTCTCTTTGTTTCAGTTCCCTCTCTTCGTCCAAAACAGCGTCAATGTCTTGACTTCTTTTAAAGGCGGCCCTTACTTCACTTGGCTTAAGATTTGAATCAAGCCGTTTGAATCCCTCTGCCATTCCTTTCGATATAAAAACAACTTATATATATATGCTTGCAACAAGTAGCATAACGTCCAGTGTTCGAGCGGTCTCGCCTTGCAAAATGTGTCAGTTGTTGTTAAACTAAGTTTTACCTATACTTCAATCAATCAATCAGTCAGTCCCGTTGAACTGATACTCAGATACGCGAGAGAGATGAAAAAGAAAAATTAATTTTCGCTAGTTGACACGTTATTAATTTACAACTGACTCTTTCGAAAGAGCAACTGATCAGTGCGACGCTCACAGAAAATAAAATTAATTTGAATAACAAAAGAGTCAAACGAGAAAACTAATTTCAAATTATTTCACCTACCAACCGATCAAACTTATTGGGGAATGTTTACATTTGTTTGTATTCTCAATCTATTTACAATGTAGCATGGGAATTGAATGAATAATGATTGAATAAGATCTTTGCCATGATATCAGTTTGACGACACGTAACAGCAGGAAAGTAGATCAGTGCTTCAAGTCGTCGACTTAAAGCGACCTTTAAACGTACGTACCATGGATATTTCCCTCTAGCTCTTAACTCAGGACGTAAGGATTTGGGATGGGAAAAAAACTTTTGACAAATAACTGAAACATTTCAAACCTTGGCTCTTTGAATAGAAGTCGAATCATAGGACTTTCCTCCACGGATTTCTTATTTCCAAGTGTGGTTGTAGCATTTGCCGCTACCTCCAACCTGGAGCCCACTACCTGGTGATGAGCTCCTGTCCCAACTTGGGAGTGGAAAATTAAATATTCAGAGCATGATACATAAATAAACATATATACCTATATAGATACTATTTATAAAACAATTCAGATACTATTCGTGCGCTGATTGGTCGTTTGGTGATTCATTGGCGCTGATCGCTTAAATATATACCTCTACAAAAATATTTGCATAGGTAATCAAATTGTTCCGAGTGCAATTTGGAATAAATTAGCACGAGTAAATTTTTCAACGACTAAAAAAATTACACAAGCATTTGGGGTGAGGGCTATTTGTTGTCTTGAAACATTTACGAGAGCTTATTTATCTATACAAAATTGCACTGGAAATCATTTTATTACTTGTTCATAATAATATACATGCAAAAATTGGATTTCAAAATTTTGGTAATACATTCATGTCCTATATACACCAAACATTTAAAGCATTCTAACTCTTCTGCTTTTCAAGATATCTTGCTGAAAAAATTCATGTAAACAAAGCATCAAGTAAGAAACAACGTGAAGAAGTATAAGATTTTTTGCTGCAAACGTTACGTTTTCGTGTAATTATCGATTGAAAACTCAAACGGGTCTGGAAGAACAGCTCCAAAATATAGGACATGAATGTATTACCAAAATTTCTGCTCTCAATTTCAACTTTCTGCACTGTTTGGGATTGATTGACATGCTATCAGCCAATCAGTGCGTTGAATATCTTTATGTATATTACTAAACAATAAATGAATTTCAACCTCTGCTATAGCATTTGTAGCCTTGTGATTGGCTCATTTAGACTCATTTAGTTTTCAGCTTTTATATATTTTAGTTTGACCTTCTATGGAAAATGGCGACGCCAAGTGCTGCCAAACTAAAGTCAGGAAATGGAGGAAAAAAGGGCAAGATTTCCGCACATGTCCCTACTTCATTATGCATGCAGCCGATGAATTGTTTAGGGTAATGCACGTGTTAACATTTCTTGTTATTGCAGAATGAAACAGTATAGTTACAGCATGCATAATGAAGTAGGGACCTGTGCGGAAATCATTCCGAAAAAAGTAGCTTTTATGAGCTTTCTAAAGATGCAGTGCAAAAATGAAAGGAAAATGCCATACCGGCAACGACCAAGAAAGCTTTAAACTTCGACTCAATTTTATTCCGGGGTACGTATCTCAAGATTTCTTTCATTTAAAGGAAAGAATTCCAATTCCTCCGTTCACCGAAATTAGTCCGAAGCACTGATAAACACTACACAATAAAAACAACAATAAAGTTTACCTCTAAAAGTTTCAAAATGGCTTGCAAGTTCTTTCATGTAGGAGCCTCATGAAAGAATTTTAACTCATCGTCAAGGAAAAACGACGGATGTTTCACGAAGGATACTTCAATAATATCGATAGGAACTGTATCAAACCTGTAACGGGCCACAATAAGCTCCACACAACCAGATCATAAAGGCCACGATATCAGTTGCACAAAAACTCTGAAAAAGTTCACGAAACTTATCTTCGCTCGCCGCCTGTGTCACATGGTGGTCAATTTTCGGAAAATATCTGTTCGGAAGACGATTGAGATCTAGAATTTTCGGAACATTTGTCAAAAAAATTTCTTGCTTGTTTGCCTCTCCTAGGATTTTCGAACATCTAAAAAATGGTATTATTGCCCATTTTTAACGGATTTTTAACGTAAAAAGGTCACCGAGAATTTTCGGGAGACTTTTTTCTGGCTGAAATTTTCGAAAAGGTAAGTTTTGATCGCTATAATTTTCGGATCACAAGACTTTCAGCTAGGAAATCCGAACAGATTAAAAAATTTTAGGGGATAAAAATATGCTTATATCTACCTTTTAAATACTAAAACACTTTAACAATGCTATGTTTAAGTGGTTTTGAACTATATTCTCGTTGGGTACCCCTGTATATTCTTGCAACGGCAAAGCACAGGTGCACAATTATTAAGCTCCTCGACGTCTTTAACTCAGTTAATCACATATTACAAATTCCTCACTGCAGATTTAGCTCTTTCATTAATTAAGTCGGCGTTCCATTGATTCTAGATCACTGGAATGTTTTGTGCAGCAGGGTCTCTTACTTCAATTTATTATATGACTAGCTCCGTGAGCGGGCAAGATAAATCGAATCTCACGCTGTGATTGGCTACCCGAGCGGGCAAGATGGAGCTAGGTTGCCCGCTCGGGATAAGGGCTTTGTCCCGCAAGGAAAATTCATCCAATAAATCCTTTATTGACCAAGCTTGTTCGGTCAAGATGGCTGGATATTGGCCTCGTTCTTTTTTTGCGTGTTTATGGACCTCGACTTCGTCTCGGTCCATAAACACGCAAAAAAAAAAAGAATTTAGCCAATATCCAGCCATCTTGACCTCACGCTTGGTCAATAACTCATATTTCTTTCATTCACCAAATTTTGAAGATGGCGCTCATGTCATACGATTCCTTACGGCCTTGTTGCTGTTTTTGTCACATCTACTTCCGGTCATTTTGTAAAATTGAAACGGACTTCAATAAAATTTAGCTCAATTTTTAATGGTGAAAGCGTCTGTAATGCAATAAATTGAAATTTAATAAAGCAATTACTCCATTCACACTTGTCGGATCTGAGACTGGTGATGGCCATTCCCCATTCAACGCGCGCTCAAGGATTATTACGTGGGATGACGTAGTCAGCCAGCGTATAAAATTCGGTAGCGCATTCCTTTCGCCGTCTTGGGAGTCAAAAATTGCCTTGTTTTTTTTTAACTTTCCCGTATCCCGAGCCCGTCCCGAAAAAATTGTGTGATGTTTATTGGCTGTAACATACTGCATCAGCAATTTTAAACCAACACATCCCGCGTAAACGCCTTCAGGCGTCTTCTTGTTTGTCAAGAAACAGGTTCTTGTAGCTGGCTATATTGAAATCTTCTAGAGGGAAAGGTCTTTGAAAACAAGCGTGGTTTGGAACTTTCGCGCTCAAAGAACGAGGTACATACACATAGCTTTATCATTGGATTTGGTGTATTAAATCATTCTTCACATACCGCATGGCTACCTTGTAAAAGACATCGTGTCCTTCAGCCAAACCTAGGCCAAATTATTTCTTACTACAATTATTGCTTCTAATCTCGCAATCTGATTGGCTAATTTCCCGTTGTCGATAAGAGTTGAGACAACGCTGCTCGCGTCAATGTGTCACGATCTTGGTCACACTCTGAAAATAATTTCCTTCGACGGTGATATTGTGGTAAAAAACAAATCGAATGTGGTTTAGCGTTGTCTATACTCTTATCGACGATATGCGTCATCACAGTGGTCAAAATGTTGTGGATTCGCCAGGCGCAGCTGAGTGAGTCTACAACAAATTTTGTTGTGGAAAAAAATAGTTGTGGACTCACTCCAGAATTGTTGTGGGTAACAACATTTTGACCATTGTGATGGCACATATCGTTGTCGATAAGAGTACAGATAACGCTGAACCACATTCGCCTTGTTAAACAGAACACGCTAAACAACATTCGATTTATTAAACTCTACCGACAGAGCAACAAACTACTTAAAAATAATTCTCAACAATCGAGGTGAAAAATGACACTTATAGAAAGCTAGCATCCACCTAGATTTCAGAGAAATAATTATTTTTAGTTTGTACCAATTTATATAGAGGACGTAGTTCCCGGTGTGGTGGTCTATCTCTGCGTCTGGTTTCATCTGACAATTCATGCATGGGTTGAGAGGGTGGGTGAGATCATCCATGGACTGATAGCGGCAACCAGTGGGGCCTTTACATGCTGACATTTGATCTCACCCAATAGTAAAGCGCCTTTGAACATATTCATATGAAAAAGTGCGCTGTATAAATTCATTATTATTATCATTACCAATGAAGCAACCCCAGTAACATCTCACGGAAATAGCTGTATAGGAATCAAGAATTGACAGCGGCTAGTTTTGTTTCTCCGGGCAACGAAAACTCACTTGTACTAGGGATTTCCCAGAGTCCTCAGCGCAGTTCACCCAGTAGAACTTGGATGGTGTTGAATATCCCTGGGGAGTGCGCCAATCACATTGCTCAAAATGCCAAGGTTGCTGAGTTGGTAAATACTAATGTTGAATATTCCTAGATAGTGCACCAATCAGATTACTCAAAATACCAAGGTTGCTGAATTGGCACAAACTTGTGTTGAATACCCCAAGATAGTGCGCCGATAAGATTACTTACGATACCAAGGTTGCAGAATTGGTATATAATCATGTTGAATATCCCGAGATAGTGTGCCAATCAGATTACTTAAGATACCAAGGTTGCAGACGTGGTATATACTTATGTTGAATATCCCCAGGTAGCGTGCCAATCAGATTACTTAAAATACCAAGGTTGCAGAATTGATGTATACTTACTAAAAATTCCCTCTGTGGCTGAGTACTTTTCAGTGACACCCTTTTAGTTTTCTTCATAGTACACTTACACTTTCACATAATTATTTCAGTATAGTTTATTTTTATTCACACAAAATATCAAGTAACTTACCGAGTTGCTTACTTCCATCTACGAACACTCCAACCCCCTCACCCTAACCACCACACACTTGCAGAATTACAAGTCATTGCTCTCTGTAGAGTCTTACAAAGTGACTGAAATTGTGGCAAAACACACCGACGTCGAAACAACAGAAACATCACTCTCATCGAAATTGACTCACTTATCGTCAAAAAATTCGTGTGCATGCACTGTCTTCTTATGTACACGAAGGCTACTAGGTTGCGTGAAAGTCTTCTTGCATAAGTCACACATAAAAGGCCTCTCTCCTGTGTGAGTTCGTATATGAGATTTCAGTGCCCCACGGTCAGCAAAGGCGGCGGGGCACGCTGGACAAGAGTATGGCTTCTCTCCCGTGTGACACCTGACGTGACGCTTAAGCCCGCTAGAATGTGTGAATTTCTTGAGACAGTGGTTACACGAATAAGGCCGGAGACCAGTGTGAATACGCACGTGAACGTGCAGACTGCTATAGGAGCTGAAGTTCTTGTGGCAATATTTACACTGGTAAGTCTTTTTTTTCAAAGTTGGTGGTTCCTCTGTGTCCTTTGAGGTTCTGGGGCTATTAGGCGTGATACAATCTCTCTTTATCTGTGAAACTGCAATTGGCACTTCCTCACCGTGAAACCCTTTTTCGGCTGATCCAGCATTTTCATAAGAATTGCTTGACTTTGGGGAGAGTGACAATTTATCAGACGTTTCACTTAGTGGGATGGTACCATGCAGCGCGCTGTCTGATGCTTTCACCTCGACACAACCACTTCTAACATCCATCTGAGGTACTGCGTCTCTTGATTCAGCATTATTGCCTTGTTTAAAGCTACACAAAATTCTAGCCGTTGCTTGCTCCTCGAGGTTTTCTTGTACTGAAAATTCGGATGGATCCGCGGTCTCCGTTTTCACCTTTGTTTCAAATTTGCGTAAGTCATATTCTAATTGTTTTTCGCCATTGATATCGCTTCTCATTTCGCCATTTACCTCTTCGTCGCTGGTCCATTCGATCTGATCCTTGTGCGTTTTCATATGAGCACGTAAGTATCTGTTCTGTATGAAGCCCTTCCCGCAAACATTACATTTGTGTGGCCGATCCACTGTGTGAGTCATCTTGTGGTAGTAGTACGAGCTGTAGTAGGGAAAACCACGGCCACAAAGTTCACACTTGTGTGGTTTGAATCCAGTGTGACTTCTTGAGTGGATCTCCAGTTTGCGGTGATGATCAAACGTCTTCTGGCACAGAGAGCAGCAGTATCTTCCATCTTTGTCGATAACAGCGTGGGACGATAAGTGTTGTTCCAGCTCCTTGCCGCGGTTGAAGGACTTTCCACAGACGAAGCAAAAATTTGCACTTTCATGGTCTTCATTTCTTTCGACGCTAGACTGGACTGCGCTGGTACCACGAGCTTCAGGGACAGCATCCATCACTGTTTCTTGCTCGTGCAAGTCTAAGTCAGTTTGACGCCTAATGAAATCGGTTGGCGTGTCTTCTGGAGAAGGGTGCTTCACTTCATCGCCAATACCACCACACGCTGGTTCACGTCGGTGAAGTGCCTCTCGACTCACTGCACTGTTACGGATGGCTGTTCGGTTCAGTTCACGATGAATAACAGTCTCTCCTTCGTGTGTGAGCTTTTCCACTCGTGGCGCACCAAGGTGGGAAGATTTCGGGGGATTGACAAACACCTTAGCCTTGTCTTCGTGAGACATAAGGTGCTCAAGAAAATCGGAGCGATTGCTGAAATGTTTTTTGCAAGGGAGACATTGAAGCTCTTGCGAAGTACCGTGGTAGCAATCTAAGTGGATCTTCAGAAGCTTTTTGTGACCGAAATAGATGCCGCAATGATGGCAAGTGAAATCGCGTGGGTGCCTTCGTCTTGGCTGGTAAGCATCGTTCAACTGGCGGGCTTTTCCAATACGGGGCACCACAGAGGATACTAAAGAATTGCAGGGCCCTCTCAACGTTTGCCGACGAGGATTGCTGCCTGAGCCTGTGCTGAATACATCGAATTGCCGTGTACGAGCGCCGAGCTCCGGGGCACTAGCCCTCCTTCTGAGAGACAAGGAATGAAGTAGGGCTTCTTTGGTGACGCTGTTGATGTTTTCATGGCCCGAAACCACTTCGCTTTCTTTAGTGCTTTCACAAGACTTCGGTGGTAGAAATGTACTGATGTAAGAACTTAACGCCGCGTTCGCTGAACAAGTGCGAGTGACAGGTTGATGGGCTCTTATAAACAGCGGGTCATTCCTCAAGGGCACGTCCCCCTGTCCTGTAATCGTGCTCGCTGCTCGTGTATGTAACACAGGAATTAAAGGGGGTGGTCTTCCGACTGGTTTAATCTTGTATTCATTATTTCTTATGTACCTATCGGAAACTTCATTCGGGTTGTCGCTTCTCTCAAAGTGTGAAAAAGCTGACAGTCGATAGTATGGCGCGAAACAATGAGAAGCTGCTAAAACGGAGTCTTGGTTACGTCCGTTTGAGGGGGTGGACGCCTCCGAAACAAAAGAGGTGTGCTTTTGGCGGCCAACCTGGAGCCCAGGTAAGAAAATCCTCGTTTTAGCTCCTCCTGCATCTGAATAACCACCATCTCCCGGTTTTCCCAACTGACTTGTTCTCTGTGTGCGGTCATCTTCATTATCAGGATAGCTGAGCGCACTTATGATATCAGAGAGTTTCTCCGAACATCGCTTTGCAACAACTGTTGAGTTCCTGACTTGAAATTCTCGAGGAAATCGTGACATTGTA
Source organism: Ricordea florida (assembly GCA_949710005.1). Lineage (NCBI taxonomy): Eukaryota > Metazoa > Cnidaria > Anthozoa > Corallimorpharia > Ricordeidae > Ricordea > Ricordea florida. The sequence continues at coordinate 5,755,281 of OX453287.1, read as the reverse complement.
TTGTCACTTGTCTCGCTCATGGATCCAGCTGCTTCTGTTCGCGATGACCGAAACCTCTTAGACCGATTGCCACGATCAGCATCTTCCATCTCGGTAACACTGCGGATGGTTCGCAAGACGTTCGGTTTGTTTACAGCTTCTTCGCTACCATTCGGTTTGGTTTCGTGAGAAGTGACGTGGGTTAAAAACTCTGCCCGATGATTAAAAGACTTGTTGCAGTAGTAACACTGCAGAACTTCCTTCGAGCCGTGGTACGAGCTCATGTGGATCTTCAACAGGTTCTTATGATCAAATCGGAGCCCGCACTCTGCGCAGTGGGGCTTCATATGACATTTCTCAACGTGAAGTTTGTGTCCTCGGAAGTCCTTAAACAATTCTTTACACAAAGAACACGTTAGGCCAAAACCGTGGGAGCCTTCTTCTGCATCCGGCAAATCTCCTGCATTACTTGTGTGGGTTGTTCTGGTGCTGATCGTATCCGAGTCCATTCGGCTTTGAGTCCCTGTTTCATTAGCAACTGAAATGCAACCTTCACTTTGGAGGGGGAAGTCACCCACTCGATCTTCAGTTTCGGTAGAACTGCTTTCCCCGGTTTTGTTAGACATTGCATTACAACTTTGCTCCTCTTTTGAACTCTCTTCTGAGATCTTCTCGCAGTGGTTTCTATTTTGATGGGAGATGAGATGATGAAGGTACTCCGTCTTAGATAAGAACTGCACTTGACACAGATTACACCGTAATGACACACGCTTTGGTGAGCGGACCGCGCGATTGGTAGGTTCTAAATCGCCACTTTCTTCTCCAGACAAAGAAGAAGAGATTGAACCAGGATGCGACTGAGGACTTCCTTTAGGCGATGCATCAACATCACTTGTGTCTAAAATACTTGGAGGGCTATCAAGAAAAACTGATCCGAGTGCAGACCTTTCTAAGTCTTCTGACTTCTTCTTAATAGTGCTCTGAGTCAGAGACCCTGCGGAGACGCTCCCGGTAGTAACAATGACTGACGACCGCTGGAGCTGAGCCTTATCCCTGCCATAATAAAAGGATGGTTTCGGAGAATCTTTCCTTTCTTCACTGGAGCTGGTATTTCCTCTCACATCAGAAACAGCCATTTCAGTTTCTTTAAGATTCCCATCGTTTGTTGGAAAAGGCGAAGTTAAGGGTTTCTTTTCGGCCACGGTTTGGTCTTCATGGTTGTCAACGTCCTCACCGTTGGTATTTCGTTCTTGTTCATACTCCATGTTGTCCTCTGTTTCAAATGCTGGGATTCCCCCTTGCTTTATCACACCGTTCCTCCTCCCTTCAGCTGTAAAACGTCCTCCCACATCCGCGTCATGACTTCCTCCACTTATTGCTTCACCCTCTGTACATTGTTGGCAGCTTTCACTCTCTTTCTCGCTAAGGGCGAAACCACTTAATTGTTCCCTCTGCAAATAAACACACTGTTCGTTTTCATCTTCCATTTCATTTGGCAGAATGTCGCCTTTTTCTTTGTTGATTACTCCAAGTTTGGCGTTTATCTCGCTAGCAAACTTGCCTTTACATGTCAACGTACCAGACGTCTTGTTACTGGCAACCTCCTCTTGATCAGCCTTTGTTCCCTTGCTCCCCACTTTGTGGTAATGCTCCATGTGTAAACGCAACAGTTTATCGTGATCAAAAGTCACTCCGCACGTCAAACAAACCGGCTCTGAATGGTGTGCCTTGAGATGTAGCTTTAACACGTTGGGATGTTCAAATATGTCTTTACAGCGCGGGCAACGCAACTTCATGTTATGATGAACTCTCATATGGATATGTAGCAAGTTCGAGTGCTCGAATTCCTCATGACATGTGCCACACTTGAGGACGCGGCGTGAGGTTTTCTCGTGCTGCTTCACCTCGTGGATCTTCAGAGCACGTGAAGATGCAAAACTCTTGCTGCAGTGAGTACACATCCACATTCTAGAGTAAAAATATATATATTTAATAATTACTTTTTTCTGAAATCGATGTAAATATTTCTAAAGCCACTATTCACCGAGATTGAAGGAACTATGAATTGTTTTTAATAGTATATACCAATGACGTAACCTCAGTGAAATCTCTCAGAAACAGCTGTAAAGCGAGAATTGACGCCAGCCATTTCTTTCTTCGACCAAAACTCACTGCGCGAGGATTTCCAAAAATCCCTGGAACTATTCAACTGCCAAGAGGTGCACAGTATCAAAGATTCCGAAACGGTGAGCCAATCAGATTGCTCAAAATGGCAAGGTTGCCGAGTTGGTATATACTAAAACGCAATACTTAAGACATCAGAAAGGTAGTTTTGATACCGACACTTAAAAGGACTTTCTTCTGACCAGTAAGTGAAACTTCAATATAGCAATATCACAACTCGTATTTTTGAGTGCTGTTGTTAGGGTCCTAGAAGCACCATAAACCTGCCAACACCAATAAGGCATGTATCAATGCTTATTTTTGGGCTTGCCTTGCTGAAACCTGAGACCTTCCAACAATATAAGCATATTGTGGGGGTAGTTTCTAAAGAAACTGGTGCTGCGTCGGTGGGGAATTGAAACACAGGAAATTGGTATAATCAAACAAGTTGATAAAGTAAGTTACTGCCCTGTAAGGTAATAAAAGGGAGGATTGCTGATGTTTCAAGTGTTAGCCCTTCGTCATAGCGCATAGGGCTGTTTCGATAGTTTCAAGTGTTAGCCCAACTAGTGGACTAATGCAAATGCCGCAATCTGATTGGTTACGCTACTAGAGGACTATAATAGTCCTATTCAACTGGCATTCTACTTTATTATTGCCTTTTCTGTCTGACTAGTTTGGTGATACTAAAACAATTAGACCCTTGCCCTCAAGGAACATGGGTCAAGAGCCCATTTGGCTATGCCTCATGGGCTATTGATCTGTAGCCATTGCGGGCTACAGGTCTAATTGTTAATCATCAACTTGTTTGATCATCCCAATTTCTTTATGTAAGCATATCTCTACCACGTCTACCATTCTTCGGCTGAGTGCAGCTGCACCCTCCACCGAGGAAACATCCCAGGAAGGGGGTATGTATATATACAGTAAGCGACAATACTTGTTCTTACATCCCCAGCCAAGTGCTTTTGGAACTTTGCAAGGGATGGATAGTAAATAGTCATAGTGATGGTTATTAAACAGGTGTCATCTAAAAGTCCACATGATGTTGTACAAAATAATTTTTTGATTATAAATACAAAATAGTTAGTGTAAATCCTCTATAAAGCCACTCAGGTGTCTTATTTATTTAATTAAGGTACCTTTGGGGGGTGGCTTAAGGGAGATAGTTTTTAACCTTTTAAGCCCCAAGGGGTCTCCCTGTGATGAGTAAATTAGTCTGGAGTTAGCCAGAGGAAAATCTATGCGTCACTCTGGGGGCTTGAAGGGTAAAGGGAGATAGTCTTTTAATAGAGGGGTGTGGATCAACAAAGAAGAACATGGCTTATCAATTCAGCTAAATGCGATACATAGGTTCACTGTATTTAAAGATTTTTTTTATTTTTGCCGATTTGAAGAGCTTTCTCTCGTTTGGACTGCAAGAAAACCAATCCTCTGAAAATACAAATTACTGTATAAACCAACAGGAGAGTCAACTAGCAGGCTAACCACATTCTTATAAATTATGATTTCATGTAATAAGCTGTTTTACAGTTTTGTCCTTAGGAACCTAGCCTTTGAATAGAAGCGAAGCTGGAGGTGACCTTGCTTAGTTACAAACCTCGGACCCTACCTTTCAAATGCAACTCACTTTCATCTCCAAATAAGGGACAGAAAAGTTTGTAACAAAACAAGGTCACCTCCAGCCTCACTTCTATTCAAAGGCCAGGGTACTAAGCACACAACTGTAAAATGGTCTATTCATCCCCTGAATCTATGGTGCAATAACATCACAGACTGAAATTGTTTAGAAATGAATAAATCATAGAACTTAATCCATACCAGGGAATTGTGCATGACCTTTTTTCTTTGGGGTAGGGGTAGTGGCTTAATAAACTTCTTCTTCTACAGATGGGTGGTTTCATTGAAGGGGGTGACTGAACCATTTAAGCCCCAATATCAATATTCATTTTCTCCTACCTGTTCTCATATATTTTTTATGGTACTAGTGAGGAGAATTTGTTTAAATATCAATACAACTCTCTTCTAGTGATCATTTTTGTTATTCTCATAACATCAATGGTTGATGAACAGTGATAATTGTAATGAGAAATTTGATGCTGGTCACTACTGGGACTTAAAGACTTCAGAGAGGATTTACGGTATGGATTCAGTGCTATCACACATGCCAACAATAGTACTGGTAAGCTTTTATACCAGGAATCTATGGTGTAAGAAAATTTTGATAACCAAGTTAAATTTATTACCTGCAACATTCAGTAAAGTTATGCATCTTCATTCCTTCATGATAATTCTCCTTTTGCTCTTTTTTAACAGACAATTGAATGTTGTTGTCATTTGGCAAACATTTGTTGTCAGATTTTGATGTGTCCTCTTCAGGTTCGTCATTGGTAGATTCGACTACTTTACCAACTTTACTTTCAAGCATGATGTGTCCTTTTTTCAGTCTCTAGAACTGTCTTTTTTACTGCACTGGGTTTAAGTGCATCACACCAGCATTAAAGAACCTTTAATCTGCAACATGAATAAGACCAACACTTCAATAGCAAATTTATATAATTATGTTTTGACTCAATACCTATAAGGAAGTCCATTACACATGGTTATATTCATATAAATATATTTTTAATATACAGAACTTATAATCCAAAACGTTCTGTAAGAGGATTGATTGAACAAAGAACAAAGTTGAGAAAATTTGATTTAAGGTTCTGTACGACATATTTATCTGAAAATTTCAACCATACAAGCCACAGCTAATTAGAGAAATTATCATGGCTTTTTAAACCAGACAATAATTATAGTTTCAATTCTCTATTGTTTTTATGACGCTAAGACACAAGACAAAAATCTACAGTTTCTGAAGCAATTTTGGCATGACATCAATGGAAGGACTGGGTACATAACTGTCCCAAATGTTTTTGGAACTAAGTGTTTTTTTTTGGCTTCAATTCAGCTGAAGTTAAGTGAGAACAAAAATATTTCAAGGATTATTGAGATGATAACCTTAGTTATCTTAGAAAAATGCATGGGTGTTTGTCCTAAAATACCCTCTGTTCCTCAAAGCTCTCTGTTTACCTTTTACCTTTGTTCACTCCTTCGAACATATAACATGCTTGGACAAATATCCACACATTTTAATGTTAATGAAAGGTTATAGCTCTTTTTTTGCTGACCAGATTTTGTTTCTCAAGGATGTGTCAGACATCTCATACCACATGAAACACTTTTCAATAGAAATGGTGTAGTAGCGGGAGAATTGTGTAAAGTAATGAGAATAGTCTGAAAGAATGAAGCTTGTTCCCACAACGATGTGTAAACGCGAATGAGGAATTACATGTATTTGTTCAATACATTCTGTGTATGTCTTCTTATAAAAACACAACCATTTTCGCCAAAGATAATTTTCTACCACAAAATGGCTTCACGTCTCAATTAAAAACTAGCTCAGGCCATCTAAATTTGCCCGGAAAATTGTTTGTGGAGGTCTCCGGCTTTTGATTTCTAATAAGCACCATGACAGCGCTTTTGCATTACCATAGTTGATTATGATAGTGTGGTTTGGGGGAGCTGTGGTACATGCAAATGGATGTGTGACTGACTCCTGGCCCATCAAAATAGAGCCTCCAGGGTAATAACCTATCATGATGTTAGACAGTCAGCTGAGTTGCTGGATAAACTTGTGAACTTGAAGCACAAAGGATTACTAGGCAGCTAGCCATAATAATGTATAAATAATTTATGAGTGAGTGAGCCATTAAAATGTTGTGATCCACATCCAAATGAGTCACTACATTGTGACAGAACTGAAAAAAAGTTTATACAACAACTGTAGCATCCACAATTACTACTAACATATTCCAAAACAATTTATTTGTTCTAAGATCATGCACTGAAGCTGAAAAAAGCAGCTTTTACTATAGAGGGGCAGTTCTCTGGGATAATCTTTCAAGTAAGATCACATGTCAGAAAAGTTAAAGCTTGTTTTTTTTATCTCATTTGTAATTAATAACCTACTCTTAAATACATACTTGTAAAACTTGTGTAATATTTTTTTTACACTGTCCCCTGGAAGAGCATTTGCATGAATGGGATTTTGTGTTTCATTAAATATAGGTGATGATGATGATGATGTTTACCTGGGAATGTAATGCTAGATGATGAAAGATATCTTGTGTTACATTATGCCTGATGTTAAACACGAAAAGTTCTTCCAATGATACAGAAATGTATGAGTCATCCTAAGAAGACAAACTATCAAACATTAAACTTCCAATTCTGCATTATATAAATAATAAAATTCTTAGAAACCCAAAAAACCATTTCAAAAGCTACATTCACCACAATTAGATTTATTTCTTTTTTTTAGAAAAAGAGCTTTTGATAATGCAGTTCAATAAGCGTTTAATGTAAAGGAGATTAAATGAAAGCAAAACATAGTAGATTAATTTCCAGTTCCAACGACTCAAACAACAAGAACCAAAATCGATTATCTGTTGACAGAATGATTTACTTTACGAATTCGAGCTGCGGACTAGCTTTGTCAGGTAAAAATATAGAGTAACGTGAAAAGACTCGAGGAGGCCTACATTCGTCACCACATCAATAGAAGGTCTTTCCCTACAATATTGCTTCACTTGATTTCCACTTGACCGTAACGGACTACCGATTTTTTTTTTTGAGTGCTAATTTTCTTACTTTAGGAAAATATTTTCAGTGAGTGATGGATTTTAAGCTACATGGCCCAGCATTATGATAAGTTTCATCCACTGGTAAAGTTAAGCACACCCACACAAGTGCTTTTATTTGGGGGAAAATAACTTCAAGATCTGAAGAGAACTTTGAGAAGTTGGAGAACAAAGTTACAACAGCTCGTGGAATTTTTCTTTCTAAGACGAAAACTGATAGAACCGGCCGGTCTTATATGTTATTATCGACAGACTGTCACACTAAATCCATTTTTTAGGCAATATGGTTCGTATGCTACTAAGCAGCACTTCTCATCACCTTGGACAATGGTTTGGACGAGAATCCAACCAAAGACCCTGTCTCAGGCCACTGTACATCTCATCCAGTCACGTCTTTTATCGTGTAAGAGTTCAATTCACAACTGAACGGATGAAAGAAAATCTGTTTACAAAATTAAAGGCTACCGTTTAGCGAATTCAGACACTCATATATATCAAGGATATGGTTTGATAATTATGTGAATTCATAAAATATAACGTTAACGCCACATATACAAAGGAAAGAATATTTTCAACCGGTTTCACCGGAGGTCACTCGAGCAGAGGGAAATGACATCATATTGATTGCTACCAATGAACATATAAAATGGCGCGTATCTTCAACAAGAAAACGAGGACTTACCGATAGAGATAATAAAGCCCAAGCGATGCAAGTCTCATTGAAATTATATACTTCTAAGACCAAAAGTTAAAGTGTTGATTGTCTGAAACTCGGAGGAGAAGAAATACTCTGCCACAATCACCCATTGAGTTACGAGAACTGTGACCTCACCAAATGTAAATGAGGCAGTGATGACGTGTTTCTAGGGGAATCCACGCGTCAAACTTATTTTGGTGGTTGAATTTAATCACATGTGACGGAAGTAAGTTGTTCTACAAATCTTTGTCCCAGACTGCAGATCACTGGCTAAGAAATAAATATTAAACTATCAAATATGGAGGACGGACAATTTCCTTGTTGGTTTACTTACCCTGTAAGTCGAAAATAAAGATTTTTTGCTCTCAGAAAACCGGAAATGACATTTTGTCTAGAAAGTTCTAAATCGTTGGAGGTGCCGTCAACCTTGATGTGGAACGGTAGTTGATGGTAAACTTGCCCGAAACTAGTGCTTACAGCAGATTGTGCCATTAGTAGGACCACTCTTTGGTATACTTAACAGCTAGTGTCCACAACTGAGTTCAACAATCGTATTTTCAATAAGCTATCGCGGAAGTGTCTCCACGTTGTGCGACACCCTAATATGGTTATCCATTCTGATGCAATGTCACGGAAGCTTCTCGTTCTCTCGGGAAGCGAACATTACAATTCTTTTATTTACCAACCCAACGGACACACTGCAATGTTCACAGGCCGTTACATATAAACAGAGATCAATTGTGCTGTGTTAGTTCTTAATACATGAGAGTACGTATTAATGCTGTTGGCATTCTTTACGCTTTCTTAATTTAGTAAATTTCTCTTAGAAAAATGTCACTCGATATTCATAACTGCCCCCTCAGAAAGAGATCGTTCGGACTGGAAGGGTAAGGGTGTGCCTTAGGGGAGGATTGCGTGACGAGCTCGAAGAGGGCCTGCGTGGGAGGCATGGCGTGCCTTGGAGGTGTAGCATTTAGAAATCCGAAGCAAACTGTCTTCAGTCGTATTAATAGTCAGCCTCATCCAAATAATTTACCCTGATGTTTTTCTCATTTAAAAAAAAAAATTGAAAAAATTTTGTGGATTGCGTGTACGTATATATACAGTCTTGAGAAGAAAGAATAGATAAACACAGAAAGAATAAATTAAAGAAAAGCATTAAATTTGCGTGATCGCTCAGATGTGGCATTTGACTGCAAAGTGAACTACCCATCAAACCCACAATGACACAGACACTGATCTTGCAGTTTGCATACTTATTTGTCAGCTGTTCAGAAAATTAATCTTTCTCTGGATTAAATTTATTTAAGAATTTCTTTTCTTTGAGCCACACCCATCAAACAGGGTTTTGGTACCTTTTGGGGTGTTTCTTTGAAAATAACAATGAGCACACTGGTCATTTTTTCGGATCAATGGAAGTATCTGGGCAACCGTGTACGTACCCCTCCCCTAACCCAACATTAACGCAAATTTTTTAACTTATTTGGGTTGTTGGGTTACGGGAGGGGTAGGTGCACAGTTGCTCAGATACTTCCATTGATCCATTTTTTTCTGGGGGATCCCTCTCCCCCTATCCTTACTGTGAGTGTTTTTCTCCAGGTGCTTTTGCTGCTGCAATCTGCTGGTTTGGCAG
>OX453287.1:5663621-5743621 GCA_949710005.1 Ricordea florida | reverse complement strand
TGGAGACCCCTTGGGAGTGAAAGGGTTAAAAACTATCTCCCTTAACCCTTTCACTCCCAAGAATGACTTTATAGATTTTACTCTGTCTAACGCCAGACGATTTTACTCATCAAATCGAGACCCCTTGGGAGTGAAAGGGATAGTAAATAAAACACTACTTGGCTGCTTGGAGATATGAAATGTCTCTTGTTTTTCCAACACTCCCAGAGAAAAGCTGTATCTTCCTGCAGCCATTTAATAATATCCTGTATTTGTTTCTGGAAGTAGCTACAGGTAGCAAACATTTCAGTGATCTAATTACCTGATCATGTGTGCTCCAATGTGAAGAATACGGCCACTGTTGTCAGCATGAAAATAAGCTTGGTCTGGTTCAACTGACAGATATTCCATTTCTAGTATTCCATCCTTAGCAAGGTTTGAATCCTTTACAGAGCAAACGTGAAACAAACTATTTTGGGACTGTGGACAGCTTATGTAATGCCAAGGGTGTCCACCAAATGAAACTATATGTTGATAGCTGTTAATTTCAAATAGAACAACTGGTTTGGAAGTAAACACCACATTCACAGGAAGGCCATTAGGTGGCTCACCAACGACAACATATTGCCCACAAGACTGTGATCCTTGACCTTGGTGATGTCCATCACTATATGAATTTAAGACCTTGAATGTATTGCCCAACTTTGTAGCTATACTGTACTTTCTAATTATTTCCCACAAATTGTAAAATTTGATTTTGTTTGATTGTTGCATAACCACCAAGAAGCCAGTGCTTGCTGTGGCATCTATCGTGTTCTGTCCAAATATCTCTTTCTCTATGGGAAAAAGTGCTAAAAACTCCAAAGGAGCTACTGTAAAAATCGACAAAAACATAAGGGGTGCGTTGTGATTGGTCGAATGGACAGACTTGATCACCAGTCTTTGCAAATCACACTCCCAAATGATATACTTAAATCTGTAATGCTTGGACAGATAAACTTTCTCTAAGGTTTTCCCTGAGTTCAAATCGTACCGGATGAGCCATCCATCGGCGGTAACAGCAAGAAGGCTTGGACAGTAGCCTTTTGACTCATTACATTTTATAAACGAAACTTGGTCCACTGTGCTTTCAAAGACAAGTGCAGACTCGATCTTCCCTGCTGTAGACTCATCAATAGGCGATAATTTGTAAAGCAGTTCTGGTTTTCCGTCAAAACCATAGCTGGTATAGCAAGATCTAAACTTGTCAAAAAACAAATGTTGACTGTCAAAGCCAACAGGATGCTTGGTTTTCTTCCACCAAACTTCGTAGAATTTCGAGTCCTTTTTCACTATCAAGGATCGAAGGATTTTAAGATCCCTACGGAGACTAGAACCAGTTAACGACCTTCGTAACACTTCAAAGTATATATTGTTCCTCGTTGAGTTACCACGGTGGTAAGGAAGGCTCTGAAATACAGAGAATGCTGAACTCATGGTGAATTTGAGGGTAGGAAAGCCTTTGATCTTGAAGGAGTTATAATAGTCATTCCCAGATCTCACCGGCGAAAAGGAATCTGGACATGAGAACAACATAAAATATCATCCATATGCAGGAACAAAGTAAATCGATTTGATTGAAAAATAGAAAATCTCCTTCGATTTGAATATAAATCCGTTGGAATTTCACACAAATCCTTTCAAAGCAGGGGGTGCCGAGTTATAAATTTTGTTACATCCCATTTAGCATATATAAAGCCAAGCATTGGGCACAACTTCAACCGCTGATGTAGCGGACGAAGGACTCAAGGTACGTTTCCGATTGTCTTCAACGGTTCTTCAACGTACCTTACCTCAGTGACAGATAACGATTGTGCGGGAAGTTCGTTCAATCTACTTTAATCAGCCATGAGTAAGACCCATCCACCGGAGTTAAAGAAGTAAGTTAACTGCCTACTACTTTGGTTATTATGTTCTTTTGAATGCCTCAACTAAAAATGTAATCTTTGCACTGTTTCGGTGATATTTCGTGCAACTGATTATCGAGATGTATATGTACCAGAAACCGATGTTTAAGTCTTAAGAGTTTCTGGCTACACCTAAGCACGCGAGAGAATTCAATATTTTTTACATAACAAGGAAAAAGAAACGCTGAGTTCTTGCGTGTGGAACTTCTCTCGCGGCGCAAGGATCATTGAATGGGCTATGCGCAAGTTTTACTTAAACCCCTCTTAGATAAATTCTGCTATCTTTTTAAAAAGATTTCTGTAGTTTCCTGGCCACATAATCAGGAATATTTTTTCATTTAAACTGAAACATTTTTCTCTTTAATTTCAGGTACATGGACAAGAGATTATCATGTTAGTACTTGGGTGTTAGATGTTGTGTAAAGTGTATCTGAAAGTAAAGTATATTTTCTGTGTGAAAATAGATGAATATATAGCATGATGTGTCAGTGCCAGTTGTTGAGCTTTTAATGAACCGAAGGTACAGTAAAGTAGATTCATTTTTCAAAAGCTCAGTAATTCTGGGTTATACCAAAACAAATCGCCGTGGAAAAAAACTGGTTAAGGTGGTTTAAAGAAAGTGCGGAATGATTTCCGCACAGGTCCCTACTTTATTATGCATGCTGTAGCCATATTGTATCATTCTGCAATAACAAAAATTGTTTACATGTGAACAATTCATCTGGTGCATGCATAATGAAGTAGGGACCGGTGCGGAAATCTTGCCGAAAGTGCTCATTGCAAAAAGGTGGAAGATCACACAGTTCGATGCCACGTTAGATTAAAATAATGAATGTCACTTAAAATAGTTACAATTCATCAACCTGATGTTTTGACAATCCTGTCTTCAGAGGTGATTAGATTTGGCTGTGTACCCCCCTTTAGAAGCAGACAATGGGACAGAACCAATATTTTCAGGGAGAGGATTAGCACAAATCCTGTCTTGTACAGGTTTAATGTATAAAGTAATTGTCAAATAGAATCAAGTGAGTGGAGTAAGTGAAATTAGGGTTCCTCACTAACTAACTCCTTGGATGTTTGCATCATCCTTGAGATATGTAAGGGTTCTGTTAGGATGCATTAATTTGTTCTGTGCAACTCCTGATTATAACGTTAAATATACTTTTTTGGCAGTGAAACTTAATGGTGGTCGCCATGTGACAGGTGTGCTAAGAGGTTTTGATCCTTTTATGAACTTGGTACTGGATGAAGCAGTGGAGGATGTCTCGGCTAATGAAAAGCACAATATTGGCATGGTGGTATGTAACTAGCCCATTTCCTATATTTAAAAATCTGTTGCAACAAAGTCAACTCTCTCTTAAGTGATGACCCTTGGTGCTAGAGAAAGAGGTTGCTAAATGGAGGTTGTTGCTGAGAGGGAAGTAAAAGAAATCAGCCAAAACCTGGGTTGATCCACTGATTATCACTATTAATTTGGCGTCATCTGTGGGCTGAGTTTGTTGGTTCTCTACTTTGCTCCAAGGGGTTTTTCTCCAGGTACTCCGGTTTTCCCCTCTCCACAAAAACCAATATGTGATTTGATTTGAATTGTTTCAGATGAAGAGCCACTTCATTGTGAAAATGCCTTATTTACTTTATCCTGTAAAATGAAGCAAATGTACAAAGTTCCTCTGAGAACAAGAATCATTTTTATGTTTATACCATGGCTTAGACAAGAGACTGGAAATTGTCTTTGCTGCTTGATTGACAGGCCTGTCTAGCCTTCTCAGGTAGCCAATCAGAACTGAGGATTGGTCTCATCCTGTCAGTTCGCAGAACCAGCCGTATACAGCCCAGTCAAAATGTGCCGACAGCCGGCGATTTTGCCGCATTCTACGAAATATCTGCCGCCTACTACACACTTAAAAGATCATTAAATAAATCAGATTTAAGTTTCAACTTGCCATAAATCAGTAAGCAATTCACGAAGGCTCTTAATGAACTGATATGAAGCCTCTTCTAGATCAAATTGTGACTAAAAAGCAAAATTTATAAAAACGAAAATTTTTTGTGAGTCCAGCTGCACAGGGACAAATGAGCGAACGAATATTTCAGAGGTACCGTATTTACCCGTGTATAATGCGCGCCCATGTATAATACGCACCCTATATTTTCGACCATAATTTGGAAAAAAACGTTTTGCGCCAACAAAACCAGTAGTCGATCTTTGTGAAATCATGTATTGAAAGAAAAATGGCTTGCTTTCTTATCTGAACATAGCCTGTAGAGCAGGCATTTGTGGTGTATGAATACTAGTGCTTGTAATAAAGTTCGATCGTGCTGGGCCGCCATGTTAGAAATGCGTCAAATAGTGCTCTGCCCAATCCACTCTATGTAATATCTTCCAAGATGGCGGCTGATCAACGATCTGGTTTGAACAACATTGTCGCGATTGCCTGGAATGCGTAACAAAAAAGCAGGCCTTACGGTTTTTGGTAAAAAATTATTGAGCAGTCCGTCTTCTCAGCACACCACTCATTGTCACTTGGTTCTTCTCATTCCTTAAACTTTTGATTGCTCGAGATAGACATTTTTTTTTGTTGTTCTTGTTAAATGTTTCATTTCAAGTCATTTAAATTCCTTCACAGACCGAAATGGAAAACGTTAAGTCTTTGTAACTTGAATTGTAGCCATTAACAAACAGTTACATTTAAGCTTTTGTTTTGTTGTTTAGAGTATGCTGATATGAATGTTTCTAAACAATGGGTTCCGTTTATAATACGCATCGCAAATTTGAACTATAATTTCTCGGTAAAAAAGTGCATATTATATACGGGTAAATACGGTAACTGGGCTGAGGAAGGCCTTGTACATTGCGTGGGAAAATGAGCCTGAACAGTCAGCAGTCAATGTTCTTCCAGTTACAAACAAGATTTTAAAAAAAAATACTCTTCAGTGTTATCATAGTTCCTATTAAATAAACTATGGTGTTATGTAAGATGGTGTTATATATTTTCTTTTTGTTTTTAGGTTATCAGAGGAAATAGCATTGTAATAATGGAAGCCCTGGACAGAATATTATGACCCAGACACCACAATTTAACAAGTGGACTGTTTTTGTGTTCTGTTATTCTACTCTGTGGTTACCTACATTGTGTTGCTTACCCAACCGTTGCATGAGCTGAAGAAAAGTGGAAGCTATTATTATGTTTTATGTAGTTTATGTTTGTGCTCAGCAAAGACCAGCTTGTGTTAATTTGATGACTTGAACTGCTGTGAAAACATCTTGTGGCCGCTGAAAAGGCCATTCACGTTGTATCCTGTTACATCAATACCATTTGCCATGAAAGCATTGTTAAGTTGTTTTCACTTCACTTATGCTGAAAAAGACTTTAAGGTGGTGATTGCTGTGTTAACAAGAAGAGATTTAGCCTGGTGAGGGAAGTGTAAAATTTTATCTACAGTGTACAATGCCATTTTTTATCTCTTAGGAAGCCTAGGCAAACACAACAATACCCAGGATGGTACTGCACTTGTGAAAAAATTGAATATGTTTTCATTCTGTACAGTTAGTGGCAAGCTTCTTTTCTTTGGTTTGGTCAAAATGTAGAAACATGCAGTTTTTACCATTGCATGTCATTCTGAATTTCTTTAGGCAATTTTGTTGTTTTGCAGATGACAAAGAAACCTACCAGACTATTGTGTCTATCATTAGCTCTGTTTTTTGTTTATTATTTGTTCGTTGTTTTGCTTAAATCGTCCCTTCTAAAGTGATGTTGGAACGGCTTTGTATGTAACAGAAATTAAGGCACAGGTGCAATGAAATGACACTACATATGCAACATATATATATGTTGTGGTTCAATTTTACCCTTGGTTCAAATTTTATTTTCCTTTGTTTCAACCTCATTTTCATCAAATAACCATAACCAAAACAAAAGAAAACCAAATTTGAACCAAGGATAAAATTGAAACATAACATCTAGGTGTACAGTGTAACTTTTTTTTCTTGTATGTATGTTATCCATATTTATAAAAGTGATTGTACATGTTTGAAAACTTTACAAGCAACAATGAAGATTCATTTGATGTACTTGACCATTTGTAAACTCAAAATAAATGTTCTTTGGTAGATTAATAGTGCATTAGGCTCAAGTTTACTCTCTTCTTGGTCTAGATATAATAAATTGATTCAATCAACTATTCAGCACATCTTCGTAAGCTGACACAACAGATTTTAAGGTCAGGGTTGTTATAAAGTTTTGAAGTAGGCAGCCAAATTTGAAAAGTAACTGTCTGGACAAACAAGCACCAAAGGAGGGTCGGGGGTAATGCCAAACTGAGTAACTAGCCAATAAGAAGTTGGCGGTGATTTTCGCCTGCAGCCAGCTACTTTTCACAACCCTGCTGGGTATTGTGTGTCATGAAAAAAGTGCAAGTAAAGAGAAGGCTTTACTGTTTAAAAGTAAAAAAAGGTAGAAGGAATTCAATTTGCAGGTCAAATTATTTTGAAAAATCACAACTTGTTGGTAAACTCTCTCATGATCTACAAGTCAGCTACTGATAAAATCACAGTGTTGACTTCCCAATTTCACACTAATCTAAATGAGTTTTACAGCATTGTCACTAAATGAAATTAAACAAGCAGAAGAACACTGAACATGTCTATGTGTTACATGTATATCTGAGCTTAACTACCTTCAAACAGCTGTTACCTGGACATGTACCAAAGGCAAATTTTGTTGCTTTATAAATTTACTTATGGCTGGATAGATGACACACTATCTCCCTCCACTAAAAAACAGATAAATTAATACAGTCGAGAACTTCTATATACAACTATAAATTAGAAGTTTGGCCTGTGTAAAAAAAATATATTTGGGATTAGATAACAAAGTTACATGTAGGTTTAAAATGCAAGGATGTGTTTAATATTGTAAGGATAAATCATTTACATGTAATGATTAATCCAGGTCAATCCTCAGTCTCCCCAAATCTGTGCCTTTTGAAGCTTCACTTGCCTTTTCTTTTCTATAAAAAAGACCAAGGCTTTAGTATTTGGTCTCGTAGAAGATGGCAACACTGTTGCTCTACCTGTGACTTAAAACTACAAAGCTACCACTTGTAAACCATACATGTATGTATTGATTCGTCTTCTACAATATTCGTGAAGTACAGTGATACATATAAATGCCATGTGGTCTAGCTCCTAATCCACATGATTCCCCACTTCCGTCCCTTTTTTGCTGCTCATGTAGGCAAATATGCATCATTTACCAAGCATGAGGTCAAGTCGGCTGCAAATTAACAAGGTTTGTTTTATTTTGCAAGAGAGAATGACGCCAATATACAGCCATTTCAACAGAACAAGTTTGGTCAATAAAGGATTTATTATTATGACCATTTTGTTATATGTTGCATGGGAAAAAGTAAAAAATCTCGAGGGGGCAAGATAGGCCTATCTTGCCCTATTGGCATTTTGAGAAACCGAGTGAGAAAACTCATACAACAAAGCAGAAAGAAAGGTGATGTGCCACTTCAATCCTTAAAGTATTGGTTTATTTCGTTGGTATAATCCAGATCTCGATTTGTGATCTGAGATCACACAGATAATGATGCATTAAAGGAGCCAATGAATCCACTCTGGACAAAGATTTCTCAGTTCCAATCATGCATCATGATCTGAGTGACCTCGATCACAAATCCAGACCTGCAATCACACCAAAGGAATTCCCCCTATTTGAATGCATTCATTTCTACCTTGAGCTTCTTTGATCTTTTCTCTCTCCTTCGCTCTCTCCTCCCTGCTGATTCTAGACCTTACACCAAGAGCACCTGTGACCATCCTGTCAGCCAATAGTTTACTGGTTTGTGGTCTCTCTTTGTAGGGTTGCAGATACTCTAGAAAATGATTACACTATCAACGATCTGCCTGCAGACCAGCAGAAAAATCACACAAAAAGCAGTCTGTCTTTTTGCCTTATCCTCTGTGGATATGTTAGTGAAATAGCATCTGCAGTTCTCATACCTCATGACTTTACCAATTGCTGGCCATACAAGTAGCATTATGATTTTCCAGATGTCAGCTGTACTGACAGGCGTACCAGTATATGAACATATGAAATACTATGCCCTTGATTATAGTTTGTGCACAAAGAATCAGGAGAAAAAAAAGAGACTGCTTTTCGTGTACAGAAAAGTGGGCAGCCAATAATACTGCACGTATATTCAGGACGGCCACTAGCAATGCAGATGTTTCAAACTGCTCATGCAGAGAAGGTGGGAGGGAAAAAAGGGAAGAGAAAAGTAGGTTGGACTGCCTTCTATGTAGGCCACGGCATACTCAAAGAAATCGTAATACATCAGAGATTGGAGAAACAAAGAGCATCTGAGAAATTGCAATTATTTCCCAAAAGGCTCTATTGTACAGATAAACTTACAAGCTTGATTGAACAGTTGATCGACTTTGCCAGGGCTATGCCTACGATGTTGTAAATCCAGTTCAAGATGAGATTGTCAATAAAGTTTCTTCTAATAAACTACCAGGTAGATACAGGCTGCTGTAACATTAAAGAATAAATGGGTCTCACCAACGCAGTTGCTGGCCTTTTTCTTTGACTGTAGAGTTCCCTCACAAACTGGTCTGAGTTTCATTAATGGACTGGAGCACAGGCGTATGGCTTCCTGAGCTGTAGGTAGGTAATACTTTATTAAAAAATTTCATTGCAAGTGAAATAGAGAGATAAGCGTGCGTTTTTGAGATGCGGACAGTAACCGGAAGTGAGCTGTTTCCCCTTTTAACTTGTCTTCACACAACTACATTTACATTGATTAGTATCTTTTCTCCATTAGAGATGATCACTTTACAAATCTGGGAGATACCACTGTGCTGGCATGTGAAATATTCTCTTCCGGTTGCCGTCTGTGTCTCAAAAACGCGCATGCTTAAGCTCCCCAATATTGTATGGAAACCCAGGCCATGGGCCCCACCCTTGTGACACTTGATTGGACCTTTGTCATGTTGTGTATCACGTGTCATTTTCATGTGAACTGTTTCACATGGACATATTATGTAGAATTACTTCTGGAGCTGTTGTTGTGAGAAATCTTAGCTGCTTCAAGCTAGGCAGGAGATTGTAATCAAAAGAGTTAAGGTCAAATTAAACTTGTTGTCCTCAAATCAGCCATTGTAGTGTTCACCTCCAGATATATTTTCTCTACAAATAGTAATAAAAGTAATTTTCAAAAACTTCATACCTGTTACAGGACTTGAAAAGATTCCAAGAGCGTGTGTATCATCTACCCAAGATATGTCAAACCCTTTGTTCCTACCCGTGAAAAAATTACACATTCATCATGAGATAAAAATTTATCTTAAAAAATTATTGCTGTCAATGTTGTATTTTGGGAAAAGATTGCAAAATTAAAGTACAGTGAAATATGCCCTTTTCATTATACGGATGTGAATGTTTTACTGGGAATTACACCACCCATACAATTCATAAGAAACTACACCTGTGACCATAGTGGCATGCATGTATTTTCCATATCCTCACTAGTGAAGATATTATAATTATTGATGCAAATGAATATATGAAAGACCATATCTTTGAACTGCGGATATATTTGAACTGCTTAAGTTGTGTGCATGCATAACTGCGACGATCACTTAATGTCATTACATAATAATGATTATTACTGATGATACCATTTCTTGCCTTGTACAATTCAGTTTGTGTACAAAGCTGCCAAACAAATGTCTTAATGTTTGTGAGTATGTCTTAATGTTTAAGATGTATATAAATACACATAAGCTTAAGAAATGAATTTTACATTCTTGTGGCAAGAACAATTTCTTTTGTATCACTCGTTTGTGCTGCTCACTCATGAGATATTGTTCTTGCCTCTCGCACATAAAGTTCATATCTTCTCACCACTCTAATATCCTCTAAGTATCTATTTTTGCAAAATTAAGTTCCCACAATAATAAGTACCTGTAACAATAAGGTACTCATCACTGCAATAAGGGTATACAGGGGTTTCAATAGAAGCCGGCAACCGGCGAATTTCGCCACCTACTTCCCAAATCATCGCCGCCTACTTTCTAACATTAAATTTCTTTTTGGTCCCTTGAGTTTCTTGAGTCACAGAATTTCTCACCTGTTACAGCCGCCTACTTTAATATGGTCAGCCGTCTACTTTAGAACTTATTGAAACTCCTGGGTATAGATTGTTGAAACTAAGATTTGACTAAATCAAAGTAAAAACAAATTCATGTTGTACTGTTTTTCATGGTCTCTCAAAAAGAAGAGGGTTGGGAAATTTTACTGATATACTGGAAGATTCTACTGATACACCAGTGAGTGCATTAGTACTGTGTAGTGATTCTTAGCCAAAAATGTTTTGTACTGAAGCATCTGATTTACCTGTAAGAACAAAGGCCCTGCATCAGGTCTAGTCTTGTCAACTCAGCAGAGAAATCATATATTTCAACAATGTGTCCAAACTCTGGTGTACAAAAAGAGAATTCAATTTAGAGTAACCTGCCACAAGGTGCAAAACAAATTTCAATTTGAAAACTGTAGATGGTTTTCTTATTGAGAGAATAAAAAAGCAGGTTTTGCAATTTCCAAGGCAGGAAAAGAAGGAGGCTAAACAGATGCAAGTTCTACGCTTAATGCTGCCTCTGCCAACTTACGTCTTGATAATGACTTTTCACTTCAAGAAGAGATCAGCAATTGGAGCCTCTCCATACAAGAACAGTGCAATGTATGGCTAACTGTTTACAAGAATCACAGACCTTGTGAATAAGAGTTCACACCAAATTCTCCAAACTAACTCAAAACCAAATGTATGGCAGTTGCTTGAGAAAATTGCTACTCAGATCCTGGGAATGAAAGGGTTTTAAATGATTACACTGTAGCAGTGCTGAGAGAGAGTGTACTGTAGAAAACCTTTCCATAATTAAGGGTTTGAATGATCATTGTGATATTTACCATCAGTATCCAGTTCAATTTCTCTGGGTTTGAGACTTGAATAGTAATCAAACTGTGCCTTGTGAATGCTAGGATTCTCTATTCCTGTCAGTTTTGATAACTAGACAATTTGAAAGAAAAAAAAACACAGACTTCAAATTAAGAAAACAAATTTAACTACAGTCAACTCTCAATAACTTTCAAAGGAAATTGAAAAAGGTATGAGTTATTGAGAGTTTGATTGATCAGGGATTGAGAAAGAAATGATGTTTACTGTTTTTTTTATATTTGAATTTAATTAAATTTAACATGCATACTGTACTTCAAGGGACAAAAGAGATTTATAGAAAATTTGAAGAAGGAGCAGCAACTTTGTATGGACATTATAGTACAATGCAAAGTGTACTCTAACTTTAATTAAGCCCTATAAAGGGGTCACCCTGTGACAAATAACATTGTCTGGCATTAGCCAGAGTAACATCTACATTTTGTATTATAAAGTCACTATTAGGGTGTATAAAAGGGTTAAACCAGCAAAACTTAATTAAACTGGACTCACCAGGACTGAATGTTTTGAGTATAAATACAAAATAAGGACAAAGATAACACAGCTGCTTTGAAATAATTTATTTCAGTATCACCCAACTAGTGGACTAATGCAAATGCCACAATCTGATTGGCTACGCTACTAGAGGACTATTCGAGTAGTGAAATTTGTATCGCTTTCTTTTGTTTTATTCCCAAATAAATCTTTCTTCAACTTGCATCTGCTAACTTTAGTATTGCCTTTTCTGTCCAACTAGTTGGGTGATACTAAAACAATTAGACTCTTCACCCACGGGGGCCTCAGGTCAATAGCCTATTCGGCTGCGCCTAATGGGCTACTGACCCATAGCCCTTGCAGGCTGCGGGTCTAATTTTTAAGTAGATCCAATGTTGTGGGCTACAGTACACTATAATATTATGTTTTGACTTCTCATGCATTGCCAGCCACGGTTTGAATAACTGAGTGTAAAATTATATAGAAAAAGTCATGAAGGGGCAAAATACTTCACAGTTCCTAGAAGGTAATAAGTAATTACAAATACCTCTGCCAGTTGATCAGGGTTTATGCACTCTCCATTCTCATCAAAGTTTGATTCCCAGTCATCGCTGTTATCACTGGCAGCACTGTGACACTCTGCTTTATTCCTATCATCAGTCTGGCATTGGTCTTTTACGTTAATGTCCTTGTTTCTTAAACACTGCTTACTCTTTCTGTTTTTTTCCTCCTTCAGAACGTTGTCCAAAGCCTCTTGACTGTCATTGTGTTTTGCACTTCTCTTTTCCTTGCTCGACTTTTTCTTGTCTTTTTCCTTTGTTTTTAGCCTACATTTTTCCGATTTGTCTCTCACTTTTCTGTCTTTTTTCTTACTTGATTTACTGGCTTTAGTTAGAAGATCGCAACCAACTTCTTTGGATTCCCGTACTGAGCTCAAACTCTCCTGAGATTGTTTGGACTTCAAACAGCCGTCCTCATCTTTAGTTTCTTTCTGCTCAGTGATGACTATTTCCATATCCTTTACATTCTCTGCAATAGCAGTGTATCCAGGAGAAACACCACCACAAGAGTCATTAACAGCAACACAGTGTTTACTTTGCTCATCAGTAACATGCCTTAAGTCAGCTGAACTTTCACTACACTGACTAGATTCAGTATCACAAGGCGGTATTAAACATCTATCCACATCCAATGTCTCTTTCATATGTTCCATGCCTTTTACTATGACTGACGATTGTTCGCATATCGCATTAGAGGATTCAGTGGAACTGAGACTTAGAGGAGTGCTGCATGATCCTGTCTCATACACCATCTCCTCAATTCCACAGTTTGAAAATTGTACATCTTTGTTACTGTCTTCACCATTATGAGCTGAATTTTTATTACTGTTCTTCAAACCAACCAGATGACCTTCAAGTTTGTCACCAGTATTACTGTCTACCAAATGTTTTGTATCTCTTTCAGACATGCAATCAACTGAATGAAAATCATCTGCTGCAGATACATGTATTCTATTCATATTGTTTTCTATAAAATTTTGAAGGACTTGATCTTCACTACAATGTGCACTTGTCTCTGGTATGCCGCTCTCCCTCTCCTCATTAGCAAATTTTTTAGATTCCATAATACATGTAGTTGCATCATGCACATGTTCTTCAGTAAAAGCATAATCTCCTACGGGTCCATTCCTTAACCTTAACTCTCTTCCTGCAACTTGAAAAGATGTTCCATCACAAGCAGACCTTTCATCCACAGCAAAGGCTAATGATTCAGATTCCACAACACATGCATCAAGCAAATGTTCTTCAGTAATAACACAATCACCCAGCTCATTCCTTAATATTGAGTCTCTTCCTGTAACTTGAAACAAGGTTCCATTGCAAGTGGTTCTTTCATCTACTGCAAAGTGTACTAGCTCTGATTCTTGTGAAGTTTTCTTTTCACATCCAGTGTCAGAGATGTGTTGTTCATGGTCAATTGTTACGGTAAGTAATGTGTCCTCTACAACATTCTCTGTATATGAGCAACTTCCAGATAAGGAATCTTGTCTGTTCCAGCTCGAATAATTATTACAACACTCACTTTCGTGTTCCTTGTTTTTGTTACCTAGTTCTTCTCTTGTTGATACATCAACTGGTGCATCATTGCCTGTAACAATGATCGGTTGTTCTTTTGTGATGCTGTTAATGAGTTCTACTTCTCCCCCAGCAGAACTCGTGCTAGTGCTCTTACTGTTAACTCTGCAGTTGCTATAACAGGAATCTTTGCATCCATTTTCACTCTGCCTCTTGGCTGAAAAAGTTAATTGACTTAGATCGCCCTTGTTATCAAGTTCAGTCTCTTCCTTTGCCTCTCCATTTGATGTAAGCTGTGTGTAGACTGCTGTGGTATTGGTATTGTTTATGCTAGAACCCTTAGTTTGACAACATGCATGATCTTTTTCCCCCTTTTGCCTTTGCCGTAGAGCACCAGGAACATAGAGCACCTGATCTGGCCTCCTCTTTCGCCTGTAACAGGAGGGAATTAAATAAAATTAGGGTGCCATAAATCATTTATTAAGCCAATCCCTCAAATCAGCCACTCACCTCTAATAGGCCACCACTCTCTAGAAGAAGAAATTCATTTAACCTTTAAGCCCCAATATCAATATTCATTTTCTCCTAACTGTTCTCATATATTTGTTATGGTACTAGTGAGGAGAATTTGTTTAAATATCGATACAACTCTTTTTTGGTGATCATTTTTGTTATTCTCATTAACATGAATGGTTGATGAACAGTGAATACCGTAATGAGAAATTGGATGCTGGTCAGTACTGGGATTTAAAGGGTTAAGCCACCCCACTCCCATGAAGAAATTACATGATTTATTCATGTCTAAGCAGTTCAGCTTTCTACACCACTGATTGGGAGAACGATTCACATGAAATCATACGTTGCAACACTATGGGTAACCTGCTAGCCGACTCTCCTGTGTATTTTTATGGTAATTTGTAAGTTTGGATTTTCGAGATTCCTTTGGCACATGTGAGAGTGAGAAAACTCTTGAATCTACAAAAATAATAATTGCTAAATACAGTAAACCTATAACCTGCATTGAGTTAAATTTATTTAATAAGTATCCCACTCTATTAAGCATTACCCCCCTTAAGTTAAATAAATTCAAATCAATAAGCCACCCATATTTTAATAGAGGATTTACAGTATGTAACTTTAATAATTCTATTAACTACTTTAATACTGGCGATACCTTTCGTGGTTGCAATCCGCGTTATCTGTGGTGGTATACTTTAAAAATAGGTCCGCAATGCGTACATGTGCGGCTTACTAGACCATGTGTCATTCAACTCTCGTCAGCAAATAAATAAATCTGATTGTGCCATAATGTGGCTACATACTTTGCGTAAACCACACAAAAAATAAATGTCAATATTTACAAGTTTTGTTGTAGTGAGGGATGTAACCATGGCGATGTCACAGCGGCAGCCAGAGGCGCCTTTACATGCTGACGTCCGAACTCACCCAATAGAAGTGTAAAGCGCCTTTGAACATATTCATAAGAAAAAGTGCGCTATATAAATTCATTATCATTATCATTATCATTAGAAGTATGTAACCAAAGAGTTATTAAGTGAAACAAGTTTTTGTGCTTTTTGTTTTGGAGATGGAACTTGTGATGCTTCGTTTTATAATAGTGATCTAACTTACTTCCATTTGTTTGTATTGTAAGCCTATGATAAGTTTTACAAGGATCATCTCTAGATCTGTATAAAAACATTTGCTACTCACATGGAACTGTGGTTTGTAGCTTTTTCTGATTCTGATATAGCACTGCATGGAAAATCTTTCTTTTTACCTCTTCCTCTTCCAACAAAGGTTTTACGATTTGCATGACAGGGGGATGACATTATTGGAGTTTCTCTGCAGACAACAAATTTGATATGATTATAATCATTTTAATATGATTAGAATTAATGGAATTAGTTTATTACATGGGATGATGCCAACCCTGAGCTCTGATTGGCTACTCAAGCAGGCAAGATGTGCCTATAATCTATTGCCTGCTTGTGATTTCGCACTCTTTCCCACGAAACAAAACAAAATAAAACGGCCATAATTAAAATGAACCCTTAACTGACCAAGCCTGTTTGGCCAAGATGGCTGGATATTGGCCTTGGTTTTATTGACCTCTATCATGTCTCAGTCAATAAAGACAAAAAAAAAAAATAACTTGGCCAATATGCAGCAATATTTACCTCACACTTAGTCAATAATGCATATATCCGGCATTGCATAAGTTTTCGTGATTCATGTTTAAAAGTCGCTAAAGGAAGGTGTGGAGGCACAGTAGTGTAGTGGTTAGTGTGTCTGACTTGCGAGCAGGAGGTTTGGGGGTAACCCTGCAATGGACTAGCATCCCTCCAGGAGGGAGTAGTAATAATCCCAAGTGCTTCACGCTATTGAAACAGGGATAAGGTCCTGTCGTGTGGGCCTTTGGCTCGTGTGCGCCTTTAGTCAATAATGCATACGGCATTGTATATTAAGTTTTCACGATTCATGTTTAAAAGTTGCTACAGGAAGGTCTAAACTTACTTGAGACACCACACCTATTTGGGGTGTTATTAATTTAACAACAACCTTGCATACAGACAGAAATGTTTTATTTGGAGTCTTATACAATAATTAGTAATATCAACTACAATTTCCAAATAACTAAAAATTACAAACAACAAAAATATATATGGCTAATAAGTTTTTAATTAATTGAGTCCTAGAGAATTTACTTTTTGCCATCTTCCCCTTTCCTTTGTTCAAAGCATTGAAATATATGTTTTGCTATTAGTTTTGTAGCATTTCCGCTAGGGGGGTTTGGTAGTCGTTCAAAGGAAGGAGTGCTTTCTACTCATAGTGCCGACGTCTGATCTCACCTAATAGAAGTGTAAAGCGCCTTTGAACATATGTATTCATATGAAAAAATTATGCAATATACATTCATCATCAATATTATCATTATAGTGTCTCAACAATAATTTTGCAACCTGTTGTGGCATGTTCTTGTTCCAAGCCCTTTATTTGATATTTTACCTTTGAGCTGCAGTTTGAAAATAAACAACAGTCCTTCTTTGCGCTCCTTGTCCAACAGACACACTGTTAAGTTCTTGGTCTGATTCAATCCACTTGTGTATAAGAAAACGATAATGAGGATCCAATGGTGGGAAAACCAGAACACTGTTTCCACTGTACTTGGTGCGAAAATCATGTAAATCTTCTGCTATTCTCTCAAAAAACTGACTCTCTGTTACTGATCTGTACTTGCCATCAAAATAGCAAACCATTGAGTAGGCAATTGTGAAACAACCTTAAAAACACTAAAAAACAAATATTGCTTGGTTTGTGGCTATCTTTATCTTTAGGGAAAGTAATAATTATTGTTTTGTACAAAAAAAAAAAGAAAAAAACTATTGCATTAAACTATGGCAATTAAAACAATTTACATAAACCTAATAATCATAATATTAATAACAAGTATTTAACAATTATTCTCAGAAATTTAGGTAAAAGTTCCTAAAGCCACTATTCACTAAGATTGAAGAGAATAATTGTTTTTAATAGTGTATACCAATGAAGCAACCTCAGTGGGGAGCTTAAGCAAGCACGACGGTAACACTGATGATAACAGTAACACTAATTAATATGTTATTTACATTATGTTTTGTAAATATTTAATAATAGTTTGTTTGAATTTTTTTTTTGGTTACCGTCTATTGTAAGTGATATTTGTGCTTTTTTTTTAGTGTTGTAATAACATTAGTAGTATTATTAGTGCTAATTAGTTGTATTATATTTTTAGTATTTAGTAATATTAGTTATTAGCAGAGCTCCACAGCGGCTCGAAGAGCCGCAGAGTGGAGCCCCATAACTACCGTGCGAGGATAGAAATTGCGAAAACCATGCGTTTGAGTTTTCATGGTCATCGTGGCTATAGCGGCATGGCTCGCAGGCGCGTGCGCCTAGCGACGACGACGACAACGACGACGTTGCCCCAACATGGCGGCCATAGTCATCCGGGATATTTAGAAGGTCTTAAACCGAAACGAGGCTTTGTTTTTCGCGCAATGGCTCTTCCGTTGAGTCGCAAGCTAGATGTTTTTTTTTGACAATTTATTTCAGCTATCGAATCTTCTTTAAGTAGTTGCGTACACCAGGCGTATTTAATAACTTTAGTGACAGCATTTTCAATGTGTGAGGGTCTGTGTGAGGAGCTCCGCTTTTAGACTTGCCTAAATCTATTTAATATAATTATGTAGGTAAGTAACTAATTTGCTGTATCAATATAAATTTGTTTCAATAAAGAATTTATTATGTAAAAAAAAACACTGAGAATAACACAACTGGTGAAAAAATTTAATTGTTGAAAAGTAATTCATACAACAAAGAGACTTACAGCACTTTATTTTGCACATCCAGTTTCATTGTGTCAATCACTTGCATTATTGTTTGGTCCTTATACCCTGGTCAACATTTCACTGTGGTCACGTTTTGCTTAATTTCACTAGTGACACCTCTCGTACAGCTTTACAGTGAAAATTTATGGCTCCTTTTTTGTGTTTGTTGACGCTATTTTGCTTAGTCTTGAACCTAAACTCACTAGCGTAAAGATTACCCAGAAGCCCCAGCATTATTCACATTCTAGGAGGTGGATCGTGTTGAATGTCCCGAGGTGGGAAGCCAATCAGATTGCTCAAAATGCCAAGGTTGTTGACTATAAACTAAACATATATATATTTAATATTAAATCAGACTGTAAGTTTGAGATGACTATTAAACTCAAACAAAAACAAGGAGAATCCTTGGTCTATAGTAATTGTTTCAGTGGAAACCATAACACATAAAACTTTCAATTTTATTTTTCTAACATTATCGATTTCCAACTTTTAAAGTCCATGGTTTTGTTCCAAGTGGGGGTGTTTTTCCCACTCACTATCTATTGCAGAATAGATAGGGAACATGCTAGTCAATCAGAAGGCAGGATTTGTAATAGAATGTGGGTTGGTTTCCCCTAAAATTAATGTAAAATATATATTAAGGCACATTACAATGAACAGCACTGTTACAGTTCGTTGTACAGTTTGTTGTGCAAAAACACGACTTTCAAAAAATACTAATTTTGTGACCATCTTATGACAATGCAACCTGCTGACACAACCCAAGCACATATTAGATATTATTTTGATCAAATGACAACTAAATCAACATAAATTTATTCGTGGTCCTCTATTTGGTACATGTATGGAATGATTTCCGCACAGGTCCCTACTTCAATATGCATGCTGTAACCGTACAAGAAATGTTTGCACGCTCACTTCCCAAGACAATTCAACAGCTGCAGCATGCATAATGAAGTAGGGACCTGTGCGGAAATCATTCCACATACATGTATTTACAACGAATTGACACCATGTTCACGAGAGCAATTCGAAGTGAGGGATTATATCAGGCCATGTTGGGTAAAGCGGGCTTGGTATCTTGGTATCTTATCCACGAAATTATAGTGTTACTCACATTTGGCGAAGAGCAATATCAACTAAATGATTGCTTACATTATGTCGAATATGAACCTTCAGTTTCTACCAGATATCACTCACTTCTTTTAAAATCATATTCTGCAGGAAGCAAAGCATGTATCAGGTCCAAGTAACACAGTCCTCTTGGTCCTATGAGGTTACTGACGAAGCATTTTCGCTACAAAACTAACCTTAGACGGAGCGAAATTCATCCATCCACTGCCATACCTCGCTGGGATCTACATGACACACCAAATATAACGTCTCGTGTCAAATAGTCACAAATCTAACGCCACTAGATCGTCTAAAAAATCCTTCAGAAAAACCGATACTCCTCTCCAAGTGATTGAAAAGGTTTGATATATGAAAAATTGTAAAAATATGAAAACCGGGGAACATAGATTTCGCACTCCATTGCAAGTATCATGTAAAATACCGTATAGTGTCCTAAGCACTCAAAGCATATTGTGCAGATATCCTGTTCCAGGCCCTCAAATGGTGTGAGGGAGGGGCAAGGGTCAGTCCGAGCGGGGAACATAAGGGGGACGGTTCGCCGAGGTGTGGGGAGGTACAGCAATAATGAATATGCACTATACGGGTGTGTGCCTTTGTGAAGGGTGTGGTTTTCCTTTAGTTTAGTCTGGGATAGGCTAAAGAAATTTGAAAGCGTGGGTCTAAAACAAGGTACCATTTCTAGGATACTAATCAATTTGTTAATGATTTCTACCTTACTAAATATTATACTGTTCTGCAAGCTTGTGCTACTTGAGGTCCTGACTGTTATTTTGTTTATAAACTAAGAAATGTGTCAAGAATCTGAAAAACATTTTAAATATGGAGTGTGAATTGTTCCAAGTATTTACAGTATTTATATTAAAATATTTCGCAGGTTCAAATATAGAGACAAAATTGAAATGGAATTACCATAGTTGTTCAGCTATAAGGCAAAGCATCATCAGAAAAAATTGACTTGATTGCTTAAAACTGATTGTATATGGCCTGAAAACCAAATAACTACATACCGTAGTAAATGTTGAAAATGTTATGAAATGTAAATGGTTTGAAACCAGGAGTCTCAGTTCTGAAAAGAGGGCTCTAGAGAGCTAGTTCACAAACTTATAGGAAATGCCACTGAACCATTGCCAACAATTATCGGCAAAGTGCAAACACCTTATTGACGACATCCAGGACAGATCAAAAACTGACCAATAACAACCAAGTTTTCACAGCCAATAAAACACTGTGGCCTTAATTACAGACAAACCGCCAAATAACTTCACAGCTTAAATGGCCAATCACGACATTATAAACAGACATAAATACTGCCACCTGATGACGTGTTAAATCACTTGACAGATTATGACTTCTGCTAAGGTTGTTGAAACGTCAGTCAGCATCATAATTTATTGTGAAATCTTCGTGATTGGTTATGGACATGTATATGTTGTGGTTCAATTTTATCCGTGGTTCAATTTTGGTTTTCTTTTGTTTCGAGTATGGTAATTTGATGATAACGAGTTTGAAACAAAGGAAAATAAAGTTTGAACCAAGGATAAAATTGAACCACAACAGATACATAAGCTTCTTTGCTCAATCTTTTTTTTTTCTAAAGTTTAAAGACTGGGGGGAACCAGATGAACACCAAAAGAAATTAAGCTCTTGAACAATTCATCTGAATGACTGACATTAAAAGATAAAACACAGTATAGCTCTTTGAGAATCACAGTGAATGACACACAGCCTCTGTCAGTAACACATTGAACAGAAGCTTTTGAACCTGCAGAATAAGTAAAACTGTAGACAATTTTGTGAAATAATAAAAAAATGGTATACTTTGAGCCTGGAAAATTTTGTGAAAGATGTATGTTTAGGCAACTTCACAGTCAAACATGGGTAAAGTAAATTAAAGTTCTTCCAACAACAGTCACACCTACCACCCTCTGACAACCGGTTTGGATGTTCTACCACTGCATTATAGGAGACAAGTGAGCAAGGCAATTAGACAAGGGACATGAAACAAGCATCCTGAATACTGCTGGGATTTCAAAGTCAAAGGGAATGGATTGTGAAATAATGAACATATATACAGCTTTGTCATATATTTAGCATTCATGTCTTACATGTAGATCTACCGTAACCTTGATACCAGTATTAAGACACACTTGTAAAATTGCAATGTACCAACAGCTTTCTTAGAAGCCATAGATATTCAGAATGTTAATTATTTTTTTATCAACACCGAAAAAGCTCTCTACTGACTCTGAGTCCACTAGTTTGCTACAGCAGATGCTCTTTCAGTACTCAATACTCTCTGCCCTGAGAGAATGTACTGGGAAAATGTCTTCTTTTGCATTGTCATAATTTTAACATCAAATTTGCAAAGGTTAAGTTGCAAACCTCCTATTGTGACATTTCATCCTGTTTCTTAAAAATGCTGCCCCTTTCTTAGCATAAGGATTTAACAAGTATTTTCAGACTTTTATCAGTCAATTTGAAGATCCCTGTGTTGTCTGTGAGAGAAACATACAACTGAAGATGTTGGAATACACTGTACTTCGTCAACTTTTCAGTAATAAAACTAGCACAACAACATTCCTTTAATAAATAAATCCGCTGTAAAGTGACAAGTATTAGATTTTCTGCCAAGCGCAATTCTTGGATATTTTTTTACACAAAACACAGTCTTTGAAACCTTTCCTTTACGCACTACTCTTACTTTCAAAATATTACATCACTTCAATACATTACTACTAAACAACTCTTTTTTCAGTCAACAGAAAACTAAATTCCAACTGGAATAAAAACGGATCCAGGAAAGTCATGGCTGTGTATGTACTGTAAATTGTCTGGATGAATGTAATGATAAAGAAAAATGATTTTAGTTCCACAACATGACGTTGAAACACACTATTCCTGTACAAAGTTGTTGTGTTAAGGCTTGCTTGTATGTCTCTAAAATTCTGATGACTCTATAACTCCAAGACAGTCTCTGAAAAACATAACAGATTTAAAAAAATTAATAATTTATAATAATAATGATAATAATAGAACTTTATTCATAAAACAACAAAATATTTAGGTACAACTATGAAAATAAAATGGTCAATATGATAATAAAAAAAAGAGAAAATCTTAAAAAATCTAATTTACAAGGTCAATGCCAGTTAATATTCACTTTCTAAAATTAGCAGACACATGCTTGGCTAGCGTTTAAGCGGCAGTCATCAATGAAATCTCTTTTTGATTTTTTGTGGAAACGTGTCATGGAGAGGAAGAAAAAACTAATAAAAATCAGCAAAGGAAAAAAACTATCCATCTCCAAATACTGGAAATTGCTAGCCTCTCACTTTGGTAGTTTTTGTTTTGTTTTTGGGCGCTCAGTTGCAGTGTTTGAATTTGTGAGGCACCTGGAGACTGGTGCTCTTGCTCAGCAATCCACCTCACGAGCGGGCCAGTAACTTGGATTGAAGCCTCGTATTCAGAGGATGAGAAAAATCCAAATCCAAGTCCTCCCATGCGCACAGGTAGACCAAGGAGGTCGCACTCTATTTTAGTGAATATACAGTCCGTGACAGCTGGTATGAAAAACTCAATTAATTCTGTGCTTGAGTGGCTCTATTAATTCTGCAATATCTGGTAATGTTCTTAGGAAATATGTCCAACGGTGTTGCAGACCAAAGGTGAAAGCTGCATAGCTTGCTTGAAGCTGTGATGGAGGTAGCTGGGTTTAATAAACACTGCACCTGGATATTGTCATGTAGTGCTGCAGCTCTGTTAAAAGCACCAAGGCGTTTGATGCATCCATTAGCAGAACAGCATCCGTTTCGTCCACACCAAAGATGCTGTGCATTGCATGAATTGCAGCTTTATTTCCACTTTTGTGCCCTGCACAGACTTGAAGAGAACCACTTGCATCAATGACATCAGGCTTTGTCATGTGTGATACACACTTTCCCATTATCCTCTGTATTACTTCTCCAACACTGATCGGTTGGGTGGTGCACTCTCCTTTATCCAGGGGATCAGTTTATTCACTGAAACCGCCTCAATACCATGAGGATCAATAAATTCAGTGCACAAGTGTCGTGTCATTGCAGCTATTGCATGAATTCGCCAGAACCCATTCACATCAACACCCGAGGGACCCACGGAACCTTCTGTTTGCAGAGCCACCTCCCATACCAATTTCCCATTTATGTTGATAAATTGAGTCTGGGACATCTTCAACTGGCATGAAAAGCAAAGATCCCAAACAGGCTTCCTCTGGACTTGGATGCTTCTCTCTGAGTTGTGCCATGACATCGTCGCTTAGTAGCAGGACACCCCCTTTCCCATCGTTTTCACGTTTTCTTATTCAAACTCAAGTTTTTTTCTACGTGGTCGTGTGGAAAGACATTGGCTGGAACAGGGCCAATAAGGCTAAATCGGAAGAAAAGTATATCCGATTGAGAAGTAATATTGTTGTTTTTTTTCACATATCGCTTCTTCGCCTTCGATAACTTGGAATCAAATGAATGGCATCAAGGGTGCGTTCGATTGGGAAATCCGGATTTAGATATGAAAATCTAAATCCGGATTTCCCAATCGAACGCGAAATCCGAAAACGGATTTCACCTCCGAGAAATCCATCCTCGGGGTGGATTTCAATTAAGAAATCCAAATCCGGATTTTTTAGATTTCCCTTTTTGTCATTCGATTGGGAAATCCCAAAAAGGATTTGCTAAACTGTTCTCGTGAACAGCGGACTATCTTGTGCTAATTACGCGTACGCATTGGCGCGGTCCAATAGTCCGCTGTTCACAAGAACAGTTTAGCAAATCCTTTTTCGGATTTCCCAATCGAACGACAAAAAGGGTAATCTAAAAAATCCGGATTTGGATGTCTTAATTGAAATCCACCCTGAAGACGGATTTCTCGGAGGTGAAATCCGTTTTCGGATTTCGCGTTCGATTGGGAAATCAGGATTTAGATTTGGAAAATCTAAATCCGGATTTCCCAATCGAACGCACCCCAAGTTTCACAACTGTTTTCTACCGTGGGAACCAAGAAAGCTGATTGGTCGACATTAATTCGATTAGTAAACAAACCCAACTATCACTGAAATTTCTGCAAAACCTTAGAAAACTTTCTGATAGAATCGCTCCGTCGACAAAAATTGCGGTGCGATATACAGTCTGGTAGGTTTTTTGCGGTCGTGGAACCAGCCATATAGTATACAATATATAAAAAACTTAGGCATAAACTGACATTCATGTTTGTTCGAAGCCGTGTTATCAAGTGTAGCTCGAGTGAACGCTCCCGAGAGCGTCTAGTTAAATAAAATTTTCGTGTATTCTCATTCAAAATGAAGGATTTTTACAGTATGGAAATGGAGTCTCCAGTACCTCATTCATTCTCTTCTCTAGCTTGACCAGTTGCCATTTGCCCTCCATTTGGCTCTGTAGCAGTTACAACAGTGTTGTAGTTGTGTTCTTGTGGATTATGTTCTTGTGCTGGCACCATTCCCTCCTGGTAAGTTTGGCTTGGGTCTGTCCCATCATCAGCTTCTACCTGTCCCTCATCTTGACCATTGGTTTTAGTCACAAATCGACCACCATTGCTGCGTCTCCGTCTGCATGCATGCTGATGCCTGGACTCGTGAAGATATTTCTACAATGACACAAGTTTTTAATTACATATTTATTAAAAGGGACTTCAGAAGCTCTCTGGTCCTTTGCAGGTGAGCTAGTCACTCTGCACCAAAAGTTATAAAATAACTTGACAAATAAAACCGTAATGGTATTTTTTTTCGGTCACACAATATTATTTTGTTTGCAATGCGAAACCCAGGGTCCTCCCTATTATAATACATGAGGACTGTTAAGTGGAGTTAAAGGTACCAGTATGTATTACTTCCATGCACTCAACCTTACATGTATGCGAGCTAAAAATTAATACAACACTGATTTCTATTCTTGACCTGCAAATTTTTCTTTCGCACTCTAAAATGTTTGATGGATGGTTTAGTTTTGATCCTTGACGACACCAAATTTGTTTTTTTCTTGGCAGAAATTATAAATGGTACAATGCAAGAGGATATACAAGTATTGGTTCTAACCTTTCGTGCCTTTGGAATTTTTCCTTCAGCCTCTAGTTTTGCCCTCGCCTGACGTCTTTTTATTATCCTGTGATACTGTTTAGCATTGACATAAAGAGGTTCATCCAAGGTCTCCATGGCTACAGGGACCCTCTGTGTTGCTATGGGTTGACCATTCATCTGGGGATTTCAATCAACACACATGTAAAAATGTGAAAAGATACCAATATGATGCATCAGCAGGCAAGACCAAAATTTTACATATTCATGCAGCACTTGCCACTTCTTTTGTGGATCATGTGTTAAGATTTCTGTCGTCTAATTATCAAAATTGTAACAGTAGATTTACCACTCCACTATTTTGATTCTACAACTGTTCCCACGTGATGCCACTGAGCCCATGGATGACTTGATTTCATGGAATGCTTGTTAAATAAAGCATGAGTACAGAAAACTGCCAAGTAAACCATCATGGCTGAAAGATCAGTTGAATTAGACACACAGGAGATTCAAGTCTTGGTTGAAAAGAATATAACAAAAAAAAAATACAACCAAGGCAAATAAATATGGGATGGACGTATTTCACAGTAAGAAAATTATATACAATTAAGAAAAAAATTTGTGAACATAATACTTAAATGTTATTGTTTATGATCATAATGAAATACTCTAATAAATCTCTTACAAACCTCCAGCATTTTGAAACATTCACTGAACCAGTAAACTGGCAGTTGTCTAATTGCTCACTACTTTCTTGATTTCTCATAATTTAGGGGCTCAACATAAAACAAATCAATTATTCCAATCAATTTGTTTTGCATGAATTAGAGCTAATTTGCCTTATGCATATCACTGGCTTTAAGTTCATGTACCACTCCTTTTTGGAGTATTTCAAAACATATGGTGACTAGTGAACATAAGGGATCACAGTAAAATTATTTACATAAGCCTTGTGATTGCTTTTGTACTAATTTGGCAAGGAGCTGATATATGCACTATTGACCAAGCATGAGGGCAAGATGACTGCATATTTGCCTAAGTTCTTTTCTTTTTGGTGTTTTTACAGGGCTAAAAATTGGCGGTCGCACAGTATCCAGTGGCAAGTTAAAACTGACCAGGGCTACCAAAAGTTGAGGTTTGAACGCCCGATGGGCGACTATGCTACAGAATTTCGAAAAGTTGCAATGTAAATTACCGGTACACAAAGTACAAAGTTAAAAATAAAACTCAGTATGTAGTTTAATTGGACTAACTTTCTCTTCGTTTCTTTGCATGGACTCTTCATCCATTTTAGTGAATTTTTAGTTCTGAAGTGGAAATTCGGAGCCGTTTTAACAGTGATTTCACGAGCGATCCACATTCACAGCATATAGACGCCATTTGGATTTTGTGATTGCCACATGACTCTCCAAAAAAAATTGAGGGCTACTTCATTTTGGGATGGGCCACTAAGAATTAAAGGAAACTGACCGACTGGCCACCAAGCACTGGAGTTAATTTTTAGCCCTGTTTTTATTGACCGAGATGTAATGGAGGTCGATACAAATGCTAAAAAGGACAAGCCCAACATCCAGCCATCTTGACCGAACAAGCTTGGTCAATAAAGGATTTATTATATGGCCATATTGCTCTGGGAAGGCAAGATAAGACCACCTTGCCTGCTTAGGTGGCCAATCAGAACACAGGATTTGCCTCATCTTACCTGCTCAAAGAACCAGCCTAAAATATATAAGGATTATTCATACAATACTTCATAATCACCCTCTGGATGTAAATGTAAAGAGTTGAATACTGAGACAATTTCCTTACATTTTTTGCCATCTTGGATCAGTAATTCAAAAAATAACAAACAAACCAATATAACACAACAAACATGACAAACGTGAATATCTTTAGCCTACAGCAGCTGCCTCTGACAACCTCACGCAACTGGTGTGCCAAGCAAAGAAAAAAAACTAACGAATAGATCTTCAATGAACCAAACATATTCGAAAAAACGAACATATTATATTATACACTTTGACATGTAGCGGGGAATATAGAGTTACTAAAGATAAGAGAAAAATTAAGAAGCGCCAATACAACTTGATGAAGAAGTTAAGGGTAAAAGGTTCAAAAATAGCTCGACAAGTTGTACATGCACTTGGCTAATGTCTTTGGATCGCAAGGCCTCACCAGCATGCTCTACAATACACTTAGAGAATAAATCTGTAGGGTTATAACTTTATGGCACTAGAACACTCTACGCAACTCTCTTTGTTAAGATTCAAACGACATCTCAAGTAAACATCAGCAAGCTGAACAAGATAACACTGCATATTACACGATAAATGTGGCCGTCGTAAAACGAGATCTATTTTTCAATGGTAAGGCAAGGATGTTATACTTGTATATTTTTTCGATAGCGCAGCGGTTAAAATTAGGGAAGAAAAGATATTTCCATTTGGTTTTCGTTTTGGTGCATGTTCGCTCATTTTAATACAAACAAAAGTATAGTCATCGACAGACCAACGCTTAGACCAATAATAGCCAACCAGTTTGAGGGATACTTCTCGATTGGACGATTTTTAAATTCACAACTCCGCCGGCAGGTTGAATCTCCCAGTGCATAAGAAGTTGTTCAAGACTTTGGAAAACATTTAATGAACAGGCTATTTAAATTTTCCGTGGACAATTTTCGCACTCATGCTTTCAATGGCGTACAACAATAGCGAATGGCTCCGTTTCTTTTCGAATATAAGCACACGAGGCAAGACTTTCTTCACAACAAATAGCCTGTTCGCGCTCAAATACTATTGGACTAAATTCCCCATCAAGTGTCAAATACCAAAAAGGGCACTTACCATCGTTATTTGCGCATTACCGTTGGAGACGGCGGTTGTTGAAATTGTTCCAGCTGCGGGGTTGAATTCAACCGGATTCGCCATGAACGCTCTCTGATCAGGACTACCGAACATTTGCAAAGCATGTTGCTGCGAAGGGTCGACGATGTAAAGGCCTTTACCCTGGTCAGGTTGTATTAGGTTGACAGTCGTATGACTTGCGGGAACTGTGTGTGTTACGGTGGCTGTATTTTGCGGTGCATAGTTCGTTAATTGTGGAGATGCTGGAGGAGCCTCCATCGCCATGTTTGAGGGTTTCTTCGATCACTAATAAATATTTGATTGACAATATGTGGACGAGCAAGGAGGACTGGACCCTAACCAAGTGGGGAGATCGGCCCAAGAGTCGTTGTACTGCAGCCAAAAAAACGTGAAAACAATGTTTTACACTTACCGAGTTCAATCCATGCCGTTGGTTCGCTTTCGACACCAATGGCGCACCCTTTCTGGATTTACAATAATTTACAGAAACTGATTGAATTAAGTGCAGTTTTTTTCCACCTGGACTCTAGTAGAAGTATGTTTTGTCAAAGCAGTGATGCGGATTCAAAACACTGTTGAGAATGTTATCGCGCGATGTATCGTGAAAACTATATAAGGATAGGTGTATTTTTTTGAAAAAAGAAATAATCAGGAGGACTGAATCAATTTGCGTCATTGAGCAAGCGTGAGGTGCAAGATGGCCGACGGTTGTTTTTGTCCTTCTATTGGCCGTAACGTAGTCAAGGTCATTATAAACGCAAAAAAGAACGAGTCCAAACAGTCCAGCCATGTCGACCGGAAAAGCTTGGTCAATAAAGGATTTATCATATGGCCATTTTGTTTTATTTCGCGGGACAAAGCGGGAATTCCCGAGCGGGCAAGATGGCGTCCGGTAGCCAATCAAAACTCAGAATTCACGTCATCTTTCCCGCTCGCATATAAAAAGAACTTAAATTGCTCATTCAACGCACTTAAAAGGCATACATATGGCAACATTTCCCCTTATTTTTTGATATTGATATGTGGACCAATTTTTGGCACAGTTACCACAAATATAGGAAGATTCTTCGGTAAGATTTCCGCACGGGTCCCTACTTTATTATGCATGCTGCAGTTGAATTGTCTTGGGAAGTGCGCGTGCAAACCATTATTTCCGAGAACGAAACCTTGCGGCTACAGCATGCATAATGAAGTAGGGACCTGTGAGGAAATCTTACCGATTCTTCTTTTCCAAGATTTTCTCGTTAGCCCCTTGGAAGAGCGAATGTTGGGTGACCGCAGTTTTCCTGCAATTCTTTCTCACTGATGTATTAATCAATTAACGGCCCCCGTCTTTGATGATGATTTGGAGAGCCAAACAGTTACACTAAAAATATTCCAACTAATATAATATAATTTTATAGTGAAAGAACACACAAAAGATGTATTCTTTGTGTGTTCTTGCCGTTCCCCGTTTAAGGCCCAGTTCAAACGTGGAACTTCACATGCGCCAAATATAACAGGGCCGTAGGAGTAGGGGGGGCCGGGGGGGCCCGTGCCCCCCCACTTTTTTGGGAACAATAAATATTCAAAAAATGGCTTTAAAATGGTTTGAAAGTTACATCAAAGTGCGTCTCTGAAAGAGTTCCAAAATGCACCAAATTGCACTAGAGCGTGTTTAAATTTTCAAAATTTTTTTCCGGGGGGATGCCCCCGGACCCCCCTACTGGGGATGGGCCTACGGCCCATCCAAATAATCGCACCCCCATCGCTAACTTTCGGGCCCGCCTCACTTTCAAATTCGTTCCTACGGGCCTGTATAATGCAAATGAGAAAAATGTATTGTTTTCACTCATTTGCATTAGATTTGGCGCCTGTAAAGATCCACGTTTGAACCAGGTCCAAGTAAACTTTGGCGTTTCCAAGTATCGTCCGTTAGGCGCTTCCTCTTCTGCAAGGGGCAGCCAATTACAATACATAGCATGCCCAATATCATAAGACAATGAAAAATCGAACTTACCAATGATCAACTTAATTTATTGTAAAGAAGAAATGATAATGAATAAATACTGCATACATCAAAAACTAATAGGTCAAAAGTAACAGTTTACAAGAAGCAAAGACTGTCATGTCTTATGGCACTTACAGCAAATAAGATATTATGACTATAAAGTCAACAAATCGCACCGCCTTTAAGGTCTTTATGGCATTAGTTTCTCTAGCAAGATGTTTCAACTTTTTGTTTCAGAAACAATTTACATGCTCTGATTTGTTGTAATAGAGTTTGAAATAGCATATCAAGCAGCTTGATTGCTCAATTATATACTACTCAAGAACCTCCCTCGTGCAGCCAATTTAAGCAACAGAGCATTGGTTAAAACACTAAAAATGGCTCAGAAGAAAAGTGTTACAGCTACTTTGTATGTTTACTGGGAATGAGTGGATCTGGAGTATCTAAAGAATGAGGTCTAAACCAAAACCGAAAATTTCAATGCCAACAGCATAATAATTATTATACTGTATGAGGTAAATGACCCCAATACATCTACCACTGTGGGATAAATAGAGGATAATACATGGCCGCGCGGAGATACGTGTTGAAAAATATTTCACGAGTGAGCGCAGCAAACAAGGGAAATATTTTTTCAACACAAGAAGAGAAATTTCTCCAAGCGGCCATGTAAAATTCTGTTTATTTTATAGATACTGTTGAAATCTCCACATAAAACAACTTTGGCAAATCTTCCTGGATGTTGTACCAGCTCGGAAAAAATATCGATGTGAAAATTTGGCAGCTCATCGAGAGAGTCACCAGTAACCGTACCGCCTTTGCACCTTGAAGCCATGTTTTGAATGACATTTCAAAAGAACTGGCCGCGCGTCTGAGTGGGAAGCTCTCTTGTAATTGGCTAATCATGTTGGTAACCATGGCAACACCAATATCCTCACATGTGAAAGATAAAAATGATATCTTCACTCGATGAAGATATGATTTTTTAGTAAAAGGAAAAATCCTGGTATTTCATCAGTATCTAGATAATAAATCGCATTTCTTGCTGCAGGAATTGGTGCAGGGCTCAAAATACGGACAATATATGGCCAAGGTGATTGTTTGTCCAATATATGCCAAGGTGATTGTTTGGTTTGAGAATTGGGAGTCAAACACGAGATGTGACCAAGCTAAAATGGGTGTGGCTGGATGACCAGCCACTGTCCAAAAAATATTTTGAGCCCTGACTTGACACATACAATCCCGGTGAAAAGTCCTCGGTCCACTTCATAAGTTACGTGTATTGCAATGAACATGTTGCGTACGACCAAAATACGACCTAACTTGTTTATTTCCCTTGCTGTACCATAGTTGGGCAAGCATGTGGACATACCAATATGACAAGGAAGGAGGACTGAGAAGGGAAAATGCTGTTTTAATTATAACTATATGTAATAATATATGTATATGTAATTATACCGTATTCGCACGTGTATGGGCCGCACTTGTGTATAAGCCGCACCCCGAGTTTTGCCATATTTCTTGAAAAAAAAAATTCACGTGTTCTTAAAAACGCAAAGGCCTGGCGAGTGCCGAGTACCATCAAGATATTGTTATTTGTTTATATGACAAAATTCATCGCGATAAATAATCTAAAACAGCATGCATTTGATCGAACATACAAAACTGTAACAACTCGATTGTATGAAAGTTCATGTTGCGTTTCTTATGCAGTGTTTGTTGTTCTCAGACTTTGTTTTCGTTAGAAACAAAGCTCAGATGTAAGTACACATAACGGATAAATTATTTGACAGAAAAATCAATGTTGAATCTCAAATTTAATATAAAACATAAGCATACGAGACATGCGATCGCTACTTTGGTGTACTTGTACTCCCGTTGTCACAGATATGTTAACGGAGATTCTGGCAATTCCACATGTGTGAATCATTTCTTTGTTATGAGAAACAGTGAGACCCCTCAGATTGTCTCTGAAGGATTTATTGACTCGGTGAGGTGCAGGGATCAAACTTCCAGACATTCGTTTCGTTCACTCACAATTGTTATCGGTTGCTAAGGTTACTGAATGAATCAAAGATGGCGGCGGATTGTGTCGACTCGCACGAGGGTTTATGCTGTGTTTTCTATGTACTGTTTGATGTTCTTGGACTATGTTTTCATTGGAAACCAAGCTAAGTTGTAATTAAATGTAACTATCGGGTAGAAAAAGCCCACGTTGAATCTCAAATCTATTTCTAAGCATGTCGCATGCGAGACATGCGATCGCTACTTGCACACGTGTTTTGTTAGATTCTACATATGTGGATCATTTCTCGGTTATGAGAAATATTTAAAGCCTCCATATTCAATGATTTATATCTCAGCGAGGTTCAAGGATCGGACGGATGCTTTCAGGCTTCAAAATGTTCGTTTCAGCAGCGATTGACTAAAATATCAAAGCTCCATATCTGCCCAAGCCTATACACTTGTGTTGTACGAAGAATTACGTGACAACTAAAGGGGCTTTCACTAAATCATATGAAGATTTTAGTTATACCGTGTATAGGCCGCACCCCCATTTTGCACAAAATTTATTTGAAAAAAAAGTGCGGCCTATACACGTGCGAATACGGTAACTATATGTCCAGCTTCTGTTTACTAGAAGAGATTGTCCCAAACCGTTTGGCCAGAATTGTACAGAGAAAACTATGTTATGTTAGTGAAAAACTAATGTGCATGGGGCCAGACAGATGGACAGGCTACATGTAAGATAACAATTTACTGCATGAAAAAGGTTATCCTTAACACAAACAGCAAATCTGCAGACAATTGAGAAGTTTTTCAAAGCAAAAACAATGATTGATCATAAGCATTTGTCCTACATTATTTTTGCCACTAAAATCATCATAAGATTGTCAATCTCTCACAATTATTCACCTCAGGCTCAGTGATTATTGGTGAATATGCACCTCTAGTTCGTCTACGTGAATATTCACCAATAATCACTTCGCCTCTGGCAAATAATTGTTTCAGTATAAATAAACAGGTGATTGTTTCACAAAAAAAAGAAAAGAAGAAGCATTGTACAATACGAAAAAATTTCATTTCATCAAAAGTGCATGAACAACTGGCAGCCATTTTGTTTATCCAAAATAGCAAACCAATCATAGCGCGCAATTTTGCATAATCACCTGAGTATTTATACTAAGACAAGATAGTTACTGTACAGTGGCAGTAATTAAAGTACATAATCTAATGGTCGGTTGAAACCACCTCTTCTGTTCATGTATTGCCTGTGTAAACAGAAAATCAAATAAAATGATAATAACATCAGAGGCAGAGTTAACATTTTAAAAGGAAACTGCATAAGTTTGTTAGTAATGGTAATGTTTACGTGTGATAAAATATATTTCCACAAAGTAGATGAAAGTATATATCATGTGTAGTTTGTTTCTTTGTTCAATTTTATCATATAGCTTTCTTGAATTCCTAAACCTTACAATTGCTCTCATAAACTGCTGATGTTTTGAACACTGGAAAACATTTTATTATTGCAAAACAGTGGATATCAAACAGTAAAACTGTAAATTCTCTGAAATGGAGGTGAATAGTGCCACTACATGTATTGAAGCGACATCAGTGACATCTCTCAGAAACAGCTGTAAAGCAAGAATTGATGCTGGCCACTAAAATTTTCTTGACCAAAACTCACTTGCACATGGATTTCCCATAAGTCCCAC
Source organism: Ricordea florida (assembly GCA_949710005.1). Classification (NCBI taxonomy): domain Eukaryota; kingdom Metazoa; phylum Cnidaria; class Anthozoa; order Corallimorpharia; family Ricordeidae; genus Ricordea; species Ricordea florida. The sequence goes on along the minus strand of OX453287.1, from coordinate 5,709,988 downwards.
CACTTTTCATCTCATAGAACACAAAAAGTATTGAATATCCCACGATAGTGAGCCAATCAGATTGTTCAAAATGCCAAGGTTCCAAATTTGGCATATACGAAAAATTCATAGCTGTTGCAATGGTTTGAGAATAATAAATAATGGTGCAATTCACATAAAAATCAGCTTATCGTCACAACTATAACTGGTCAGAAATTTTAGGAGACTGTCCATTTACTTAACATTTAATCACAACAAAAGTGACATAACTTTCTTTTAGTCAATAACTTACCTGTACTTGTGTGATTTTTTCAAATTAGTAGCACTCATATTGCATGCACCAGCCACATGCTTACCCTGCAGCATTAACAATAGCATTGCACACATCAAAGAAAACTTGATTCTCATTACATGTACCTTATGAAGCAAGTGGGAATTTAGTGTGGAATTACTTTAGTGTTTCTTTTTTTACAGAAGAATCAGATTGACAGGGTAGCAAAGCAACAGGAGATTTGATTTTCTTTGACATCTAACTATATTAAAACTAAAATAATATTAAAAAGAATAATATGCAATTCAAAAAATATTCCTTGCCAGACTCATGAATTCCATGTTACTGTTTCACAGGAAAAACCATCTGTGAAATGTTGACATGGGGTTTGCTCATCAGGAAATAAATGTTTCTTTACCTCACAACATTGTTTTCTTCTGGTTTGTTATATTGCCCTGGTCTTACCTTGGTTGAGTCAAAAGTGCTGAATCCCATCATTTTCATCATGGCATCTTCATCTTCATTTACATCATCACCACTAGCTGAGAACAAAGCCAGAGCCATTGACTAAGTCCTATTAGTATCACCCAACTAGTAGACTAATGCAAATGCCGCAATCTGATTGGCTACGCTACTAGAGGACTATTAGTAATAATCCTCTAGTAGCGAAATTTGTGGCACTTTCTTTTGTTTTATTCCCAAATAAATCTTTCTTCAACTTGCATTTGCTAACTTTATTATTGCTTTTTCTGTCCGACTAGTTGGGTGATACTAAAACAATTAGACCCTTCCCCTCAAGGGCTACGGGTCTAATTGTTAAGTAATACATGTAGCTTAGGACCATCAGAAAATGGCATTCTACATTCAAAAGGTCAGTAAAGGAAAAATGCTATAACTGTAAGGGCAAGGTATCTGCCATGGAAATGCATGTAATAATTCTATTGACAATTTTAAGGTTCTTGTCCACACACACATCCCAAACTTGACCATCTTAAACTTTGTTTATAAAGACCTGCAAAGCACACATTAATGGTGTAGGAAGCCATAACCACAATGGAAAACATAGTACAAATAATGTTAGAAGTATCCTCAGTCAAAGTACAGCAATTGTTATTGGTAACTTGAATGGATTAAAAAGGTGGATAAACTACATGTGGTCTGTTTATTCAAGCGATCTTATCAGGCCTTCTGATAGGGTGCGATAAAAAATGCAAATTATGCAAAATTTGCAGGGCAGATTATGCGATTACAGAGGCCAATTATGCGATAAATAATGAAGATTATGCGATTTTTTTCTGAGCAATTTTAAGCATGTTTTATAAGGTCTCAGGATAAGAAAAACACTTTTTTGCTGCTCTTAAGACATTTTGAACGCGTTTCTGCTTTATATGAAACAATTTTATTGTGTAAAACACAAAGCTAAATTGAACCTTGTTCCCAGGGTCCTCTCCTACTAGGCCCCCGAGTAGGAGAGGACCCTGGGAACAAGGTGGAGCTAAACTGAAACACGATGCTGACGTCTGCCGGCACACGTGCAGTGCAAGCCTAACATTGTCTGTGATAAAAAAATAATGTAAGAATACTCAACGCATCATCAAAATATTCCTAGCTAGCACTGCCTTACGTTGTGGAGTATATTCCCGTTTCAAGTAATTTTTTAGACCAAGTAGAACCTGAGATAAATAAATGTCTTAGTGATCTGTTCAATTCATGGCACTGTATAATTAGTTCAAGGCGATAAAAATATAATTGTCGGCACGCATGTAAACAAAACACTGACAAGGATCAGGAGCCCAGGATCAGGGTAATGGGCTCCTGCAATGATAGAAATAATACCAAAATACTCGACGCATCCCGTTTCAAGCAATTTCTAAGACCCGGAAGATATTGTTTCTTGAGGAAATTGCGAACCGAATTTTACAAGTTTGTTCAATTCTCAATAGTTTTCAGTGGTTCTGAAAACTTGCTAATAGCACGCTGAAAAGTATTTTGTTAAGCAAAAAACAAGGAATAAAGTTTTCTTCGATTCTAATAATTATAGAAGGCTAACTGACTCAATAAGTTTTAAAAACATGTATTATTTACGATAAGTGTTTCCACGACTCAATTACGAGAAATACGAGTTCAATTAAAAAATGCCTGAAAGGCTCAGAGCAATTTTCAAAGCGCTCCATCGCTTAAATTTTGTGAGTTCTCTAACTATTTTGCATAAATTTCTTTTGTTTTTGTGTTCGGGTTATCTGCAAGTGCGTGTTCTGACGATTCCCTTTTTTCCTTTTGGCAAAAATCACCCGTGGGGGTAATCCACCGTGTGGGTAAACGGCCGGAAATTACAGCCATACAGATTGGCTAATCTGAACAAGGGGCGTGTTTGTGTTACACCAATAGGCGACTCTTTAAGAATGAGACTCGTACCAGGTCCTTGACATTCAAACTAACGCCTTAACTTCGAATGAATACGAAATCGAAGGTGAAAGAGTCTTGTTAGCCTTTTTCCAAGGTAAATCATCTTGAAAATGGCGTATTTTCGCAGGAATTCCAAAGAAACTTGTTGATTCATGCTTTATTTTATGAATCTTGTGCGTTATTTTTTGAATTATGCGATTTTTCGGGAATTGTGCGATCGGATGCGATTTGAGGTCGATTGTGAGAAATTGCACCATCGCGTAATATCAGAAGGCCTGTCTTATATACCCTCTGGAACATATCAACTGTTTTGTACCCATTCCCCTTCAGAAAATTTTTGCTTATAGAATTCCCCCCACAATGTTTGGAGTTTCCACAACCCCCTGTTGGGGGCAAGTGGAGTATGGATATTGCCAGGAAGCTCACCTTCAAAATTATGTTTACATATTATGTAATAAAAATTTAACAAGACTGATTAAGCACCTCCTTTTCCATCTCTATCATTTTGCAGCTCTGCCCCTGCTCCAGATTTTTTTTTGTCTGGACTCCTAATATGTTAAAACAGAAACAAGAGATGCATTAAACTGAAATTATGTCTGGAATAAATTAAAACTGCTGATTTCCACAGCCCCAATATTGCCTTTATAGATTTTACTCTGTCTAATGCCAGACGATTTTACTTGTGAAATGTAGACCCCTTGGGAGTGAAAGGGTTAAAAACTATCTCCCTTAACGCTTTCACTCCCAAGAGTGACTTTATAGATTTCACTCTGTCTAACACCAGACGATTTTACACGTCAAATGGAGACCCCTTGGGATTGAAAGGGTTAACTTGTGTTATGTCATCACTGCTTTCAGTTAACTTCCTCCATTTACTTAAAATGTAACTCTACTATATATACCTTGACCTGGATCTCCGAGAATGTCTTGGAGATGGTGACCTGTTAAAAAACAAAAAAGACAACCGCAAGTAGAAATGAATTACAGAATGTTCTAAGTACAGTACACTGTTTTCTGGTTCAAGTATGTTAACAAAAAAATGTTGGATTCCAAGAATTGATCAAGCAAAATTCTTGTGTGTTGGTAGAAGATATTACCCTTCTTCAAAGAGTGTGGTAAAATATTTCACAAGTGAGCACAACCTGTTAACACCAATGGAAATAGTAAACCATTTCACTTTTAAAACATTTTAAGACACTATTATGTCACCATAGCAATGTTATATTTCACATGTGAAGATATCATGTTTTTGGGCAAAAGCTAACCTGGTATTTTATTGGTGATTATATGATAAAAAGCATTCTTACTCTCAAGGAACAGTCATTTTCTTGTCTACCAGAGCATAAGTAAACGTTAACTGCAATTTTCAGTTCAATTTACAATACAAGAATCTTTAACCCATTCTCTCCAAGTTATAAGTGATCAATGGGCAACTTCTCAATGTAATAACAACATACAGTATTGTGAAAAAGTAATGCAAACGAAATTCGTCGAAGGTCGTCCTTTGTTCTCGCGAATTTTCCACGAAAAAGCGTCTAATTTTCGTAAGATGTTTCATAGCGTTCTAAGCGAACAATTCACGATCTTTCTCGAAAATTCCAGGTAGCGAAATTCGAAGTAGCGAAATTTCGAGGTAACCAAACCAAAATTTGAGATAGCGAAATTCGAAGCAACGAATTTGCGTGACATGAGCCGCTGTGAATGGCATCGCTGAACAAGAGTATGTAAATAAACTAAACCGATATCGAAAATAGATTCAATGAAACGACAGTTTAATTGGCTATTTGCAGTGATTGCCTCACAAGCTACGGTGGCCCACAGGGGACATGCTGCAAATAAAAAAGTTGCTGCAATTTTAAAAACGTTGCTGCAATTTTAAAAAAGTTGCTGCAATTTTAATAAACTGGTTGCTGCAATTTTACAAGAGTTCCCAGAGCCCGCGTTACCCTTGTCCAGCGGAACGGGAACGCGGGCTCTGCGAACGAGACTGGGGTCTGGGCCGATCCATGCGAGGGAAGCCAATTTGTTTGCCTTTCAACGTGAAGATGTTCTGCTCTTCTTGTGGTGTAAACTGTGCGCCGGAGGCAAAATTTTGCCACAAATGTGGCGGGAGGCTGCAACAGGATGTCGTTGAGGGTGTATGTGGTGTTGATGAGCTAATTAAGGTGTACTTTCATCGTGGGTATGCCTACCAAGCAATCGTGGATTTGTTGGAGAAACAAGATGGCGTACGAATTGTAGGAAATAGCAAGGAGTGACAGGCCTGCACGACTTCTAACAATGGAAACTTTTGTACCATGTAATATGTGACCCCTTTAGAGTTTTGCTCTTACGAGTATGTCTTTTAGGGATTTTCCTCTTTTATACGATATTAGTGGTGGCTTTTTGAAAATTTGCCTTAGAGAAGGCTGAGTTTGTATCAAGTGCCATTTCTCCATTAAAACATTTTTGAGGTTGGGCACTGATGGTTGATATTGTGTTACACTGATGTCCGCCGGTAGCGGTTTAGGTTTGGATTTGTTGTTTAAGCCTCTGTCTGGAGTGCCTTTTCGGAGAGTTTTTCCTTTTTCTTTGCGAAACTGAATCTTTCTGGAGGCGGCGGTAATTAAACCTAGTTAGTGCTGAAAAGAAGCCATGTTCTCCTTTTTGTTTGACCTTCTGAATGTCTTTTTTGAACTGTTCATCCGGCGGGATATTCGCCCGCGCATTGTAACGTAACGACTTCTTACAGGTCTTATTGTTAAGTGTGTCTGTTGCTTCACATCACCCTACAATCAAATTTACAGCTGAAATTTCAAATACTGAGATTACATTTCTGGATACAGTTTTATACAAAGGCAAACGTTTCCGAGACCATACCATCCTGGATATAAAAACACATTTTAAGCCAACTGAAACCTTTCAATACACTCATTTTTCTTCTAGCCACCCATTGGGTGTCAAAAAGGGATTCGTGAAGGGCGAAGCTCTAAGACTTTTATGAACTAACTCTTCAAGAACAACATTTGAAGAGAACATTTACAAATTCAAATCACGTCTCCTTGCTAGAGGTTATCCAAAACATCTGATCGAGACACTCCTTTCAGATGTCAAATTCACAGAAAGGGAATCGGCGCTAAGACAGAAAAATGAAAGCCAGAAAGAACTCCTGCCTTTTGTAACACAATATCAACCATCAGTGCCCAACCTCAAAAATGTTTTAATGGAGAAATGGCACTTGATACAAACTCAGCCTTCTCTAAGGCAAATTTTCAAAAAGCCACCACTAATATCGCATAAAAGAGGAAAATCCCTAAAAGACATACTCGTAAGAGCAAAACTCTAAAGGGGTCACATATTACATGGTACAAAAGTTTCCATTGTTAGAAGTCGTGCAGGCCTGTCACTCCTTGCTATTTCCTACAATTCGTACGCCATCTTGTTTCTCCAACAAATCCACGATTGCTTGGTAGGCATACCCACGATGAAAGTACACCTTAATTAGCTCATCAACACCACATACACCCTCAATGACATCCTGTTGCAGCCTCCCGCCACATTTGTGGCAAAATTTTGCCTCCGGCGCACAGTTTTCACCACAAGAAGAGCAGAACATCTTCACGTTGAAAGGCAAACAAATTGGCTTCCCTCGCATGGATCGGCCCAGACCCCAGTCTCGTTCGCAGAGCCCGCGTTCCCGTTCCGCTGGACAAGGGTAACGCGGGCTCTGGGAACTCTTGTAAAATTGCAGCAACCAGTTTATTAAAATTGCAGCAACTTTTTTAAAATTGCAGCAACGTTTTTAAAATTGCAGCAACTTTTTTAAAATTGCAGCAACTTTTTTATTTGCGGCATGTCCCCTGTGGGCCACCGTAACAAGCACTTCCCCAAACACAGACTCGCAAACCTTGTTTTTAGAAACTTTGATTTTCAAGCCCGCTTATCGATCAGTAGAAAAGGGCGTGCGCTAGTTTACGTACGGGCCAAGTCTCTCGACAATGTTTACGGAAGCCCGCTAATCCCAAAACAAACAACGCAGAGATAAGACAAAACTTTTGTAGAGAAATGTTTTACTTTATTAAACACTACATTTCGTTTTGGAACCCGAACTGGAAAGCTCTCAAATTTATTTAGTGCATGTCTCGATCGGCTCCAGAGTTGAATTGTGCAAAACAGTTTTCGGACATCGTACTTTGTAAACTGAATTCTTGCCTCAAAAGGAAAAAGCTTATTTCAAGCACTTTCTGCTTCCCTCTCCGTTTGCCTCTAAAGATAGCTTGGTGCGTCTTCCAGAATGTGGTAGATTTGCCACAGAGCCGGTGAGTCAAAGCTTTTTGATAATTCTAGTTACACTGGCGAAGCTGACAAATAACCGTTCCCCTTTTAACAATTTAAATATCTCGGCTGGGTGGAAACCTTGCTTGTCAAGAAGCTCAATTCGTGTTCGCGTGTAATTGGTAACTTCTGGCATGATTACTACAAGAGAGTTTCAACAGGAATGATTGTGGAATGCGTGCCAGCACTATTGAACGCAAGTGGTTGCTATGGTGATACAAGAACATGGCGTGTGGCCTTTGTGGCCTCTAAACATGAGCCAAAATACGACAGACGAATAATTGTGTAAGGGCTTCGATGCTTTTAACGTGAACTTAACAGTATCAGGAACCTTTGAAGTATATCTGGGTAAGTCTTGTAGAAGTGTTATGAAAACGGTCGAGCGTTGGTAGTAAAGCTTACGCATTGTATGGGTGGGCAAACAAATGAAATGACAGCAAAAAAAATCATCCCAGCAAATTCGAACTTGGCAAATTATCGTGCAGAAAATGCTCGGGAATGTCCAAGGAGAGAGAAATGAAGAATGAAATTTCGCGCAAGTGTTCGAAGTCATTTATCGAACATAGTGAATTTTTGCTCGAAAATTCAAAGTCAATTTTCGTTCCGCACGAATTATCGTTTGGAAATTCGTGTAGTTGGAAACAATAGGCGTCGCGAATTATCGTGACTTTTCGTCTAAAATTTGCTTCCATCAAAAATTCGATAATTTTTCGTCGAAAAGCCAGGAAAAGCTGCGAATTTCGGGGAAAGACGTTTGCATTACTTTTGCACAATACTGTACTGTAAGGCAAGCAGGTGATGAAAAATAAAACTTCGTTAACCAACCTTGATTTTCTTCTTCTTGGAGAAGGAGATCTAAAACAAATAATTACTGGGAATTTCAGTTTAAGCTTGATAAATATGCATTACTGAGCAAGAGCAAGGTCACGATGGCTGCAGATGGGCCAAATGCTTTTTTTTACTCTTATTAACCAAAACATAGTCGAGGTCAATAAAAACCCAAAAGAAGAACATTGTTATGTTTTCTGTTTAACGTTTTGATTTCTACCTTTGTTGAAGGCAGACTGTAGCCGTCAAAACTTCAGTTTGGGAAAAAGAGGCTAAATACATGTTTACAATCGATCACCCAAGAGTGCATGATAAACACTTCTACATGTATTCTTTGAAATGGTTACATGAATGATGTACATGAATGTTGCTAGCACAAGCAAATTTGTGTGTGATGTGCAATGCAGCCTGTGTGCATACATGTATATGGTGTGGTTCAATTTTATCCTTGGTTTAAAAATGTTTCTCCCTTTGTATTTGGCTATGGTAATGTTGATAATGTATGATAATTAGTTTAAGGGAAAGGGAGAAAAATTTAAACAAAGGACAAAATTGAACCACAACATATACATGTATATGCACGCAGGCTACATTGCACATAATTCCAATACAATGTGCATGAAACACAGGCAATGTGCATTAAGGGGTTATAATGAAGTTGGTTAGACCAGACAGAATGCGCATATGTTACATGTGTTACAAGAAGCCTTTCATACCTTCTATTATATCTTCTTGGGGATGGTGACCTTTAAAAACAGGAATGTTTAAAGGTTAGCAAACAATATTTAACATTTAACAATATTTAATATAAATACACAGGTGACTACTTCAAAAAAAGAAAAGAAACAGCATTCTACAATACGAAAACACGCACATTGTACGACTGGCAGCCATTTTGTTCATCAAGGTGATTATCGGCTGATAATCCTTGATAGCGAACCAATCAGAGCACACAATTTTTTATAATCACCTGAGTATTATTTTGTACTAATTAACATTAGACCTGGCTTGCTCAGAAAGTGGTTACTATCAGTAGCTGTAATGAATCTGAGGATAGTGAGTTCTTTTTTAAGGTATGAAGAATTTTAATTACAGAAGAGATTTTTACTCTCTTAGCAGTCCATAACATTTTGGGACAGCATTTTTGCTCCAAATTTAATAGATACATGTAAAACGCAAACTACACACTAATTATCATACCATGCCATCTTACTATTACAAGATGACTGTATATACCTGGAATGAGACCTGTGTCTGCGTCGTTTAGGAGATCTTGACTTACTTCTCTTGCGATCTGCTCATAAATAATTGTTGGAAGACATTTTTGAGACATCTAGAAAAACAGGACCTGAACAATCAATGAAATCAATGATTGATGATGCTCATCCCAGTGATTTTGTTACCCCTGCATCCTGCATCCCTGATGCATAAAAATTCTCAAGGATGCATGATAATTCACAGCCTGTGACCTTTGGGATGCAGCGATCAAGATCGGTTTATCAACTGATCAAAAAAATCACATACATGCAAAACTTTTATTTCAATTCTCTGCACTCAATTTCAACTTTCTGCACTCAAATTTCAACTTTCTGCATTGTTTGAGAATAATTGACGTGCTCTCAGTTAATCGGCCTTTTAAAATTTTTAGCTGTAAATTGTTACAACTATGTAAACACGGTACGAATTTGGCGACAATTATACCGGTAGTTTTGATAGGAGTTTTAGTTAGGAGTTAGAAGTCGACAACGTCCTTTAAATGCATACCTCCGTCTCTTCTCCTTTCTCTTTCACGTGATCGACTTCGGCGGCGCTCAGTGAACACTGTTCAAAACACCAAAAGGTATAAGTTTCACTGACTGAGGGATTTAAAGGGGCTAGATTTCCGTATCACACAAAGCTTCATTATGCATGTTGTGGTTATATTGTCTAGGATAATGCATGTGCAAATATTCCTTATTTTCGAAGAACAAAACAGTTGAGCTACAGCATGCATACAACAAGGCAACAACCTTTACACAAGCGAAAACCGATCTATCGTAAGTCATGCTACTTTGAATATTGGCAATAAACCTGGCAAAAACGTTGCTACCTCTACGTGTGGGAGATCGGCTTCTGCTCCTACTTCTTGTCATGGTATTTTTACCTCCTACTTGCTTAAGGTTACCTAATAACGAGTCCCAAAAGAAAAAAAACAGGGATATAATCTAAATATACCACACAGGCTTAAAGATCGTCCACAATATGAGATCCAAGATTTTCAAGATGGCGTTCTCTTTCTCAGAAACCGCGATTCTTTTGACCAGCGCAGATTATTGACGCTGGCCAAGAGAATTGCAGCATCACCTCCCACAGGGCGCCCCACCGACTATGACAGGGGGATTTTTGACAGGGGTCTTTTGTTGGCTTTGTTGTGGTTCTTCTGCGTTTTCTTGCTTTTGATCTGTTAAGCCTTTTCCGGCTTTAAGTGTCTTTTGGCAGGTGGAAATCCCTCCAAATTATGTTGAAACAGATGATTTGTCAACTTCTGTTTGTAATTTCATAAGCTCGAAACCAAGCAGAGACATCGGTTCTGAAACGACTAAAACTTGAAAACTCAGACTATAACAAATCGATCAGTGTCAAATTCAATCCAGCGTTGTCGGATCAGGTTCACTAATCCTTTCCCAACTCACAAATTATATTATTAACACGCCCACCATGTCGTTTTTCAACATATGAGATGATGTGCCTGAAATAAGCATAATCGATAAAAGCGATCCTCAGGCTTGCCAATTGTAAGACTGATTTCGAAGAAAAGGACTGCCAGTTGGGTAAATAATTGTCGCATATGAGTCAAGTTGTAGTTATGGAGTTCGATCATCTGGGTGTAAATTAGAACTCCTGTTGATGACCGTAGGTTGACTGACGAGACATACTACTAACACCTGGATGATCGAAGTCCACAAACAAGTTATTGTTGATATTCACAGAATATCCACTCCCTAGTGGGCATTGTTTAGCAGCCAATTAAGTTTTTATCTTCAGTAGAGACCGCCTACAGAGTTGCATTGACTGGGAGTAACCAATAATTAAGGGAAATTATTTTTCCATTGTGATCGACATTCATGAAGACATTTTCTCTCACTGGGGCTTAAGAAGCAGTCGTGAGAAGCTGAAAGCTGAAAAGAGCATGAAATGAACTAACTTGCTGAAAAGAGAGGAGAAGAGCGATTTATATGAACGATGGGAATTCCGCAATGGTTTTTACTGAGGGGTATATTTGCATGTGCCATTCTTCTTAGAGGTAAGTCGTCGAGGTAATCTTTTTGACCGATGCTGTTCCTGAATTTTCTATACAAATACACTGTATGCAACATAAAGGAAACAAATACATATGACATTGAGATCAGCTAAAATGCTTTAAGGCGATCATATGGAGTAAAAAAAATTAAACCCGCTGCAAAGATTGATATTACTACGGCAGCAAGTTGCGAGATCCTGTAGATTTCTAGGATTGGGCGCTGGTGCACTGGTGCAAAGCAGGAGCTTCGCAGGTCTCAGGGGTCGACAGTAAAACCAAACATCACGGAATAACTTTTTGAATCTATCTGTCATTTTGTCAGTATTCCTTCCGTTGAAACATTGTGAAAGTTTGTTTCTTATCTCTGGTGATATAATTTAATCGTAATGTCTAGCAGAGCGTCAAGGTAAGATGATGACACTTGGACGAAGAAATGAAAACTGCTGTAATGACAGGATTTGCTATTATTTACTTAATTTTGCGTTCGCTGTTTAAAAAATACAAACCAACCTAGAAATTGTAAGTTCCTGGTGAGCCGTAGATACAACCGATTTTTATGCATTGGAGCCAAGTATCGTGCAGATTGTCTCGAGGATATCCGCCGCCAGCGCTTATCAACTCCATCGGTAGAAACAGGAGATCCGGGGGGGTACTCCCATAAATTTCGGATAGGTGTGTGCCGCGAAGGGTCTTAAACCCTGACCCTATCTAAGGATGAAGCAAACGAAAATTGATACCCTATTTAAAACACGAAAAGTGACACCCTATGCAAGGGAAAGACAAAAACTAAAAATGGCTTGAACGGATCAACTTTATTTCGTTTCTGTAAGATTACTGGAAGTTAGCATCACGGATAATATAGTAGACTGCCTGATACAATTTAGGTATCCTATCTAAGGATCACACTGAGAACACTATGCCAACATGTGCAAAAATGATACCCTTTTTAATGATCGAGAACCTCAAAAACCATACCCTATCCCGCGGCACATACCTATACAGCCCATAGATATGGGAGTACCCCCCCCCCGGGCAGGAGATTCGCTCCTGGTAGAACATTATAATATAATAACAGCCAGGGACGTATAGCTACCTGTTCGCACGTTCGAACTTGCGTACCTAAAAACGTCGAAAGTAAGAAAAGGAAATTAAAAAGGAAAACCGAAAAAGGCGACAAAAAATTTTACGACTTCGTCAATAAAACGATGGGCTTACAACGTAACCTCGCCTTAAATCAAGTCACCTGAAAACGATTTGGGACCTGGGTGCAGGTAGTCTCCCCCGCAGCCGTTATTAGGATCGTCACATCCTGATAACGGCTGCGGAGGAGACCAGGGTGCAGGGGGTGGGGGGATTTGGAAAATTGTGCATACCTCTGGAAAAATCCTGGCTACGTCCCTGAAAACATATACATGATTTTAGTACTTCTAGCGCTTCGATTTTTTTTTTTTATTATTATTATTATTATTTAATAAATAACACTTACTACAACAAAGTAAACAGTTCTGCCAAAAAGAAAAAAAGAATACAAATACATACCCTAAGATAAGTTACATGAATCACTACACTTACTACAGCAAAGTAATAAGTATTAATAATTAGTCATAGATATAATTAAGAAATAAGCAGTGCAGAAAGATTTCCGACATAAGTAATTTTTTAAAAATTAAAAATGTTGGTGGTATGTCTAACACTCAATAGCGCTTCGATTTTGCATTTGAATGTGAATCGGGCAAAACTGATATACTACCTGCCAGCTTTGCAACAGATTTTCTCAGCAAGTGCGAGCATTAGGCTACTCTTGTCAAATCAGTGCCGATGTAAGCCAATCGCGTGTTTAGCTTGAAGTATGTATAGTTAAACGCATTGGCAGACAGGGACGGCGGAGCCAGAGGTGCTGGGCGGTTTTAGCCCGCCTCCCCCCCCCCCCCCACTTTTTAAGACGATGAAATTTTTTGTCATTTTACACTTATCTAGGTTCTCTTTTTTTAAGAAATATCTAATGGAGAATGTTGAAAATACCATTTCCAAACCTCTAGATTTCACAATTTTCTGGGAAAGGATGCCCCCAGACCCCCAGCTACAAACTCGCTCCTTTTTAAGCCCCTCCACTTTAAAATACGCTCCGCCGTCCCTGACAGACTGAGAATACAAGGATAAAAAGCGTGAGCCAGAATGCAACGCTAAAACAGCGAAAACCGATGTTTCGACACTCCTGTCTAGAGCCTTCAGGGGTGATTACGTTCGACTGCGGCGAATCTCCTTTGATACCTGCGATGGTTGGCGCTACGTACATGTTAATTTCTGATGCGAATTTCTATTTTCGGTTTTATAATGGCGGATGAGTTTTAAAAATAACCACTTCTGCTACTGTCCTGGGGACGTCTCCTAACACAGAAGAACGCTCTTGGTGATGGACTCCTGCCTACACTCATACAGATATTTGGTTTAGGTTAAAGGGTTCTACGCTTTGCGTTACATTTTGTGAGTGGTTATTTTGAAAACGAGGCCACTTCTTTACAAAAGAGTTTGAAGCTTTATTTCGGAATGCGGTTTGCCTTTTAATTCCCATTTGATTCACAAGTAGTTGTATATACACCTGTAAATTAGGAAGCTTGTTCCTAAGTCTGTAGTTGTATGTGTAATAACTGGCCATAAGGAGTAGGCGAACCTACGACTTTCCCATCACTGGTTTGAATGATATTCGTTGACATTCGGGATGATACTTTGTACCCATATGACATTTCGCTGTATTAATTATTTTGTTACTTTTAATATACTGCAGAATCACGTCAAGTCCAAGGTGCGGGACTGGCTTCATTGAGAGATACCGTCACCGTGTCAAGCAAGGAGGTCCAGCCGAAGGTTGTTTCCTCGGAGCCTCCCCCATTATCTGCCAATAATACTGTGACATTTTCAAGTTCCGAATTCAATCCGAATGTCCATCATCCATTTGTAAGATCGTCCACACCGGAACTACCTAAATCTCTTGTGGCTATGACGCCTTCCCCAGTACCACGTTCGTTTACCTCATTGGCTACTGATAAAATACAAACAACATCAACATCGTGCTGTGATCAACCATCGAAAGAAACATCCTTGTCGAGAAACAAGCTTTACTCTCCTTTCCAGCACTCTTCGCCCAGTTCTCCAGTCACTTCAACTTGGAGAGTCTCTATGGCCTCTTCAGTGTCCGTCCATGTCGGTAATTTGGAGTTGTTTTCAAGAAAGCCTTTTACCTCGACTTTCCCGAATGGTTTGTCACCTACGGCGTCTTTACCAACCACGTCTGCGCCGGGGTCAGGCAGGCACAGAATACTCGCTGACTCATCACCAAAGGCCTTACCGCTGGCGAAAACGTTTGGTGAGGAAGCGTCAGCCTGGACGTTCATTACATCCTCCACAGCCGCAGTCACAGCTGAGAAAAGGACACACCATTTGTCAGTTCCTCTTGCCAATATCAGTTTGCCAGTCGGTGAGTCGAGTTTACAGTTCCCTTCATTAAGAAAGCAATCCTCGACCGCTAAAATATGGACCCCGAATAATATGACATTACATTTACGACCGTTCAGCCAGGATTCAGTGTTTTATCCAACCCTTTCTTCTAAGGCGTTGTCAAACTCTGCGTCTATCAGAGAGGCAAGCCAGGGCCCGGTCTCAGAATCACATGAAACGAACGTAACTCCAACTGCAGAACTGTCACCTTCAGTAGAACAGTTGCCTCTTCTTTCATTGCACGAACTCTCAAGTGACAAACTTCATGCGACCTCCATTACTCAGACTTCGATCTCAGTAATATCCTCTACCACCCCAGAGTTTCTCGTGCCTAAGTCATCTTGGAGGGAGGCGTCAACTCAGGTGTTCGAAATCTCAGCTGCTCATTCAACTTCTGGTGAAACAAAAACTGAAAAACGTCTCATGTCTTCTTTGATCAAGAGGGAAGCAGAGCCCATCGTAGCCTCCGGGGTTTCACCATACCTTTCAAGCAAAACTACTCTGACAAGCCAATCTAGTCCAACAGTTAGCGATATCCTTTCACTCGGAAATCTGAGTTCAACGTTTTCTGTCGATATTCAATCTGTCATATCGACAGGTAGCATTCAGTCTTCCGAACTTTTTTTGAGTCATTATCCTTTTACACTCACAGCCAACGCCGGCGGTTCGTCAAGTAAGTTAGGTTCACTTCAACGAAAAACATCAGTAGTTTCTCAAACCATTTCATTACTGCGAGGGCCTCTTCCTTCTAAACGTCCACCTACAGATCTAACACCTTTGTCGCATTCTGCCCAAGGTCTATCTACCCCAACATCCGTATCTTTAATGTCATCCAAATACCGGCTTACAACTTGGGTGCCTTCAACCGATTCTGTTCGTAGTGTATCCACATCGCTAAATGCCGTCCTTTCTTCGTCAAAACATACAAACGCAACTCAAAAACTTCCCTTCGTTTCTGCACCTGACCAATCTAGCTTCCCGCATTCCGTTGAAAGTGAGAGCCTCACCAGTTCCACATACGTGTCTTGTTATTCGCCTAAATTTTCGCACCTTACACTCTCTGGTATGGATCGAACTGAAAGTTACCTCCAAGAACTTTCAACAACAAGCGAAGCATCCTTTTCAAAGAAAAGCTCTTTCCTTCAACCAAGAATGAAGAGTATCTCAACTTCGTTATCTTCATCTAACAGAGGTTTCATTCCACATTCATCAACGACAGTGACCTCTTCTTCCAGGCTGACGAACGCTTGGTTGCCTAAGTCCCTCTCTGGAGCACTTATGCCAAACAAATCGTCGGTTAAAGAACTCGCTTCTACATCCAGTGTTTGGACTTCAATTGCTCCTGATGGACCGACTAATATGCCACTTCCAGCAGAAATCAAAGAATTTCAAGCAAGTTTTGCAATCACAAACAGAAAGTTCACCAAACAATTGGCAGACCCCTTGTCAGAGCCGTTCAAAGAGTTAGCATCGGATTTGGAAGAAATTTTAAACCAAATATTCTACTCTATTTCGGGGTTTCTTTACGTAAAGATTCAAAGTTTCAGCGAAGGAAGCGTCATGTGCAATTTTGTCATTTCCTGCGTTTCAGAGTCAGATCAAACCCCTGAAATATTCAAACAAACGCTGATTGTGGCCATTAATGAAGGTCGAACCAGGGACTTCAAGATCACCAAGGTCGAGGTGAAAGATTTGACAAAGGCAGTCAAAGGAAAGAAGGAAGACAAAGCGACACCACTAAAACTTATCAGTGTCTCTGCATTTGCTGGAGTCGTGGCTTTAGTGATCGTAGTCCTTATTATAATGGTAAGTACAACGCGTGACTCTGTCAGTCTGTATTACCGCCGCCAGGTTAGCTCAGTTGGTAGAGCGCCGGCCTGTCGAGCGGGAGCTAGGTCTTGAGTTCAAACCTCAGCCGGACCAACACTCAAGGTCTTAAAATAACTGAGGAGAATGTGCTGCCTTTGTTATGACATCTGCAAATGGTTAGACATTCTAGTCTTCTCGGATAAGGACGAAAACCCGTAGGCCCTGTCTCACAGCATCATTCTTGTAGTAAGTTAAAAAGATCCCACAACACCGTTCGAAAAGAGTAGGGGACGTAGAACCCGGTGGTATGGTAGACCTTTGTAAAGTTTGGTCAGCGCATTTGATTTATTTATTTATTTATTAAGGTTTCCCAAACAACAAACATTTACAACTAAAAAGATTAGATATATAAGAAAAATAAATAATAATAATAATGAAATAATAATAATAAAAAAACTAATGGGAGGATACAGCAGGGGGAAACTGAATTCCCATATAAAAGCTGTTCTCCTAGATAAAGCTAAAATAAACAAATAGATAAAACTAGTTACAATTTAATAAACTAAGATAAGTAATATTAATATATATATGTTCATATTACTAAAATCATGTTCAAATGTATAATTTGCTCAAAGAAATGTTAAATTCATTATTTATCTAATTGAAATCATAAAATTATCATTAGCCAGATCTCAAGGAGTGTAATGTGGGGGATATTTCAATTACATGTATCATACACCATGCCTGTAACTGTGGTTTTGATTCGGGCTATAAACAGTATCTATACTGGAATAAAGTAAGCTTAGGTAAAAAAAAAGGCACACATGAGCACGCGGCCGGAGCTTATCCCGGTTTCAGTAGCATGAAGCACCTGGGAGTATTATTACTCCCCCCTGGATGGGATGCTAGTCCATCACAGGGTCACCCCCAGCATTATATCGCTGATGCCCATTTATACACCTGGGTGGAGAGAGACGGTGTGAGTTTAGTTTCTTGTCTAAGGAAACAGCGCAAGTTACCTCCATCATTATATCACTGGTACCCATTTATATACCTGGATGAAAAGAGACATTGTGGAGTTAAGTTTGTAAGGAATCAACACAGTGCCATCAACAGGGCTTGTACTCCAAACCTCCTACTCGGAGGAATCGAGCCAATCAGAATCGAGTTATTTTTTCAGGTATATTTCATGCATATTATAAGTGCAATAACAGTGCACTGTGCTAATAACGCTGGCACGTTCTTTTCTTCTTTATTTGAACAGACACTCAAGAAGCGAACTAGAAGTGAAGGTCACATCGAAACCAACGACGTTTATCCTTTAAATGAGTTGGAGGAAAGTGTAGCTGTAATCAAAGCGGAAAGAAAACATTCATCAGAAGAAAGACAAATAGGGGGTGAAGGCGAGACAGAAGACTATGATGGACGTGCATTTGTCTACAAGGATGACCAAAGAGACAGCCACTATGCCCTGTTGGGGCGTGATCCACAAATAGTTTAGTGGAACTTTTTAAGAAATAGAAAACATGTACCGTGTTTCTATCGAGTTATAGAAACACGAGTGAAAGTTTGGGAGAACGAGAAATGCTGTGGGAACACGAGCCGCAGGCGAGTGTTTCCACAGCTTTTTCGAGTTCTCCCAAACTTTCACGAGTGTTTCTATAACTCAATAGAAACACGAAGAACATGTTTTCTATTTCTTTTAGAAAACACCGCGACGAAAAAAAGAAAAGCAACTTGTTAGCTTTGATTATCAAAATGTAAATTCTCTTTGCTTGCGTCATCATTACGTCAACAGCTCGTGCTAGTTCTGTGTTTCTATCGAGTTATAGAAACACGATTTCTAATCAATCAGCGCGCGTACTTTCTTAGGACTGTTTTCTAAAACTATATAGTACACACAAGAGAAAATGAGGAAAGAGAACATAACCCCGTCTGATATGATAAGGGGACAGAATCTATTTTTAGCGCGAAATCTATTTATATCTCGTTCCATGGCTGCAGGGTTTCCCGATACCGCAAGTGGAAAGTCGAGGTCAAACGAAACAAGATACGCATGGCGCATTGAAATTACAACGGCACGTGATTAGAAGGACATCAGCCATTGGTCAGTTAAAATAGGTTCCGGATCTAAAAATAGATTCTGTCCCCTTATCATAGTAAGAAAATCCAGTATGATGGAAGATGCATTCTCTTAACTCATTTTCTCTTGGTATACATATACAGTATTCACTGAACTGTATAGTACACATGGGTGCAGTTAGTGCTGATAGAGCTTTCCCCCTAGTTTTAACACATAAAGCTTATCGACTATTTATGACGGAAATCACGAAAGGACAGACTCTAACAGCTTGGATAGGCTGACTGGAATGTGCATGTTATTAATTTTAAGACTAAATGAGCTGACAACCGCGTCTCTCGCCTTGGATATACGTATGGCATGTTGATGGCTGGTTTTTGGACGAGTTTCTTTCAGTGATTTTTGGACTAATAAGCAGTCGACGTGCACAATACGATTGTGATATTCCAGACAAAAAAAAATTTCTTACGGGAATGCGCGGAAACACTCCACAGGCAATATAATTCCTTATTTTTTGGCTGGTTTCCCAAGGGGGCAACATGAGGCGAATCCTGAGTCCTAATTGGCTACCCGAGCTGGCAAGATATTGGACTTATTTTTTCAACTCGGGATTCGGCCCGCTTTGTCCCGCAAAACAAAACAAAACAATTTCTTGCCATATGATAAATTCTTCACTAACTAAGCATGTTGGAAATAGATGGCTGGATATTGGCCTCGCTCCTTTTTGTGTTTTTATTGACCTCGACTACAGAAAAGAACTTGGCCAATATCATGGCAGCCATTTTCACTCAACATTCTTGGTCAAAAACGCATGTAACTTGCTTGCGAGAAAAGCTAATTTAAGTGCTGCACTTTCCCCCTTGCGAATTAAGGCATATAATTAAGACTCATTTCAATTTTTTAATGCTTACAATCATTAGGTCAGATAAGTGATATTGCACAAAGTACGCCAAAAATTGCGGCGAATATAGTGGTAGCAGGTAGCTCCGGGTGGTACTGAATACAGCTATCCTACTAAAGCTTTTGTCTGAGATAAGCTTTTCCATTGAAGAGGTTTGGTGTTATGATTTTGTATTTTAAGATACCATCACTAAGTAGCTGTTCCATGATACGTTTTACAAACATACTATTTGTAATTAAAACAATAAAAGTTAAAAGAGTCTTTAATTTGACGGACTCCCTTTTCCAAGTAAATCGTTTTAAGAAAGCCTTAAGAAACTCCGTATTCGTTTAAAAGAACTGATAGCACGTAAGTTGACGGCTGCTTAAAAATAATTCATGAGGAAGATGCTGATAGCAAGACAAGGCAACGATATGACTCGCTAGTCTACCCAGCCTTCTTCAAACTGAGCTTTCTTTGAGTCTTGCTTGTGGAGACAGATGTAGGTACCGAGAACGTACTTGAGTCATTCGGTATAGAAAGGGACTTGTCACGATATTGCTCATTATCCATAGCAAGAACATAGTTGCCTTTGACTGCTGACAATAAAAGTCTGTCTGGATCCCTTTTAAGAATCACTAGAGCCTTTAAAACATCACCAAATGAGGACTGATGTTTTGTGGAAGAGGTTTAATTGGTAATGTATTTTATGAGAAAAATAACAACACGCAACCATTGGTGTAAGATCAAAGATAGTATGCTTTTTGACTTTAACTGGAAAAATTCTTAGTCTTAATATTGAGGCACTCTCTAAACACACAGATCGTTCGCTTGGATGGAAAAGAATCGTCTTCCTCCGTCCAGTATGTTCGGTTTGCGATCCTATTATATATTGGTGTAATTTTTAAGCTACAGTTTAAGTGATACTTACACGACGTAAGAACCGTGTGAGAAGACATTTTGCCTCGTATTGTACTATAAAATAGGGTACCGAGAGATCAGAACTTAAACGGGGCGTATTTTAGCGATTGCGAAGTTTGGTTTTTCAATAGTGTGCTTTCATAAGTAATGGCTGAGGGTAGCATCATGGACATGGACCCGAAGAGCTATGGAAATGACGTAAGTATTCACACTGGGCATGCACATGGGTATGCCTATCTACATCTATTGAAGAAATGGTAAACGTGCAGCGTGCAACCATCGAGTTATGGACGTACGCGGGAGGTTTCTAAGTACGAAAGATTTGTAAGAGATGCTCTAGCTTGTTGAGTGCTTAGCAAACCTCCCAAGTGCGTCCATAACTCAATGGTTACACAGCTGCTGTGTTTACTATTTCTTTTATAACACAAGACTTCACAACTTCACAATCTGACGTCACCATGCAACCAATGGGCAAATGGATCTCGCGTATTAGCCAATCATAGCGCGTACTTTCCCAAAGCTATTGTTATAAAGTTTATATAAGTACATGTACTAATTAATTAACATGGTAAGGTTTCCACACTAACGAACAGATATTAAGGGCTATATTCCATGGGGGGACAGTAACACACACTTTTGACGTGTATTTAGAAGTATAAAGCAAGTCAATACTGTGGAGTAGTCTGGCTCCTACTCCGTGTACCGGGACAGGTGACGTAGCGTATTGTTTAGCCATTGTGTGTAAATTATTCAGTGTATTCTGTGTAAATCATACGTCATCTGTGTCGGTACACGGAGTAGGAGCCCCTAGTCTGAGTAATTGACTGGGCTATTTCTATTCGTAGTCTAGTCTATAGAGCTATGAAGTTGTAAAACGCAAATCAGCCATGTCTTGGAGACAGTCAAAACAAAGAAAGCCAAGACCAGTTTTTTTTCTTAATGTTGTAGTCTTTTGTTTATATAATAATATTATTGGGCTCATCTCCGGTTTAATATCATTTATTCACACAACTGATGTAAAACAAAGGACACAAAGCATTCTTAACAATGTACCTAACCCTAACTAACAAAGATAATGAATAAATTATATTACACCAGGCATGACCCCCTTATTGACAAAGCTTGTTTGGTCACGATGGCTAAAGGACTTGTCTAATGTCCAGCTATCTTGACCTCATGCTTGGTCAATAATGCATATGTATTTTTTTCTGCGAACATGTCGTACAGCGAGTGAATGTATTTTTGTTCCCAGCCTCAGATGGAAGTCATTTGGGCTCTGAAAGCACATCATCAGGCTGAAACATACTTCAAGGTATGCCAAAATTCACATTTTTTTCTTTGGAACTGTTAATGTTAAAACTAAAACAATTTGAAAGTTACTAACGTTGTGATTTGTAAATCCTTTTATTAAACCCCCAGGCTGGCTGATTATCTAAGGTATTTTTTGGGGTGTAACTTAGTAGAGGTAGACAGCTTAATAGAGGGGGGGGGGGGTGGGGTGGTGTATTAACTGCAGCATGATAAGCTTACTGTCACTCACAACTCCCCTGTGGAGGTTTTGTTTCCTTGGTCATGTGACCATGGGGAGAACATCTGCTTGTTTTTTTTTTAGAAAGATTTTGAGCATTCGGGAAGGAAAAGCAACTAATATTATTTTCTTAGAGTTTGATTTAATAATATTGTTCATTCTCGAGGCAGAATAGTTCTGTAAGTATAAGGATGGGTTTTCAACATTTGTCTTGGAGAAAAAAAAGAGACCAGTTTGTGGTACTGATATTTATGTTATTTAAAAATTGGACTGCTCTGTATTGTTATCCATCATGGTACGCAGACAGTGTATAGGTGGGAACATAATAATTTGAACAGAACTATTATAGTGATTTAATTTCAGAAGTGAAGCTTAGCTTGGGAAACATTGTAAATGAAATTGCTTAGAAACTGCACTAGTTAACATGGAGGAGGTCATCAACATCTTTTCTCTGAATTTTTGGAAGAATTATGGCCTCACCTTAAGATTTTTCTTTTGGATCTATTTTCTTCAATTGATGGGCACTTTAAAACTGGGTTTCCATCCTCTAAAGGCTTGTGGCAGACCAAAACAATGTTAGCCTAATTGCTAAAACAGCTTTTAGATGGCCTGAAATCTCAAAGGGAAAGAAAATGTAGAATTCAACACAGGAGTAGTGTAATTCAATTTTATTGAGACAGGTTTTCATTTCCAGACTTTCAAAACAAAGCTGTCTCATTTGCTCCCATACACATCCTTCAAAAGAACTTAATTATAATAGGTGACCTCTGGTGAACTCCATGACAACTCTTTAAGTCAACCCTAAATCAATGCAATTCTCATGTGTAGATTTTGCTTTATGCTTTTAGCTTATTTCAGCAATGGACGCTTCAAGGCTGAGACTAACACAGTAAGGACTTTAAATAAATTTATGCTTTAATTTTATTTTATTAGTTTTTCAGGACCAAAATCTGATTATGTAAATGGACAATCCTGCAGCAATACATGTGTAACTTTCATGTGATTTCTACTGTATCTTCATGCAAGGTTTGATGATGACATATACAGGCAGTTCAAGCGACATTTTAAAATGTTGAAGGTACAGTAAGATAGAGTGAAATGACACAAATTCTTACATGTGTATTTTGTTTAGTTTTATAAAGGTCATTATGATTTTTCAGTTGAAATATGCGATGGTTCACAGTATCTTTTACTTATGCTATCCTTCTTATCTTAGTTTTCTATCTGCTCATTAATTTAAGGGATGTTTGTGGATTCAGTTGCTGTCAACTGTACACACTCTGTCAGTAATGCATAGTGTGGTCTCGTTTTCAGGTGGATGTTATAAATCCTGAAGACTTCAAAACAGAGGAAGCAAAAATGGTATGTTGTGTCAAAATGAAATGGTGTTAGAATTTTCACTGCTGCACAAGCAAGTTAGACCATGAAATAGTGGCAAAGTTTTGTTGCGAAGTAAATTTCACTCAGTTTTGTCAAAATTATATTTTGAAATTCATTGAATATCTCTTTGCATCACTTTTATGCAGTACTGTAAGTTTGTGACTGGTAATATCCACTATTTGTTCAGGTAGTGTTTGTGAGTCTGTTCATTCTTATAATAAGGAGAGTTTATCTCTTTCTCCCTCTCTCAAGGGTAATGTAAAGGCAAAAATTGTGACACCAGTTTAAATTACAAATCAAATTTTTTTGTAAAAAATAATTTACAAGCAGTGATACAGTATTTCTTGACATGTTCAATTTGTGATTTATTTGCACTTGTGAGTTTTTCAAAATGCTTGAATTGCACTTGCCTGAAGCAGCTTGTACGATTTGAGTTTTTCGAAAACCTCACTTGTGCATGTAAATCACAAAGTGAACTCAAAACCGTATGATTACGATTACAAAGTGCAGGGCACTGAACACACAACTGTAAAACATGCTTTATTACTGTGGTTAGCCAAACTGCTTGCTACTGTATGTAGGCTTGCCAAGCACATCGTTAGGCTCAGTGGATGGTAGCGGCGTCTATATCAGTCATTTTTCACTGTATGTGTTAAAGCTGGATCTGATTTTGTTTATTTGTTTCCTTTCCAGAAATGGAGGCCTTTCTGTAACATGTATGACGGGAGAATTCAAGACTTTAACTTTGGTACCCTCCTGAGGTAAAGCCATTACAGATATCAGAATTCTTGGACGACACTGGTAAAGTCAGAGAAGGCCAAAGGCTGAGGTTTTGGCTTTCAAGATGCAGAATGAAGTAAAAGTGTTCTTAGTTTTTTTTTTACACTAAAAAGAGCAAGGCTAATATCCTGCCATCTTGACAAAACAAGTTTGGTCGCTTAAATGATCTATGATATGCCCATTTTGTTTTGTTTTGTTGTGTGGGACAAAGCATGGAATCCCAGGCTGGCTAGATAGGCCCCATCTTGCGTACTTGGGTAGCCAACCAGAACCTCTGATTGGCCTCGTCCTGCCTGCTTGTGGAGCCAGCCATATGATATTATACACTTAATGTATGGTCCCCAGGGAAACAGTTAGTTTTGTTTTCCCAAGAGTCATGATGTCGAGGGAAAACAAAACTTACTAGTTTCCCGAGAGACCACACATTAAGTGCTTTGTTATTTATTAAGACTTTGCCTTAAACAATCATATAGCAAACCAAACAAACAAAGATGGCACAGTTGGCGTGCAGGAAACAGCTGCGCAATTGTATCCTGGTCGGAATGCATTTAAATTTGATTGGGGGCATGTGACCAAGAATCAACCAATCACAATGCTCCTTTTGTTGAGTGAAAGTCTAGGTATTAATAAAAATGTGTATTGTTTTGTTTTTACTGTTGAGCATGTACCCAAGAACGCATAGCTTTATTTGAATAGGCATATCAGTGCTTCAGGTCTAAGGAGTCGAGTAACAAGTTTGAAGTTTTGAGGCAGTTAATTGATGAATGTGCTTGGGTCTAATAATTATATAGTCTAATATATATGGCTATGCTTAGGTCTAATATATAGTCTAATATATTTATGGCTATGCTTAGGTCTAATATATAGTCTAATATATATGGCTATGCTTAGGTCTAATATATAGTCTAATATTTATGGCTATGCTTAGGTCTAATATATAGTCTAATATATTTATGGCTATGCTTAGGTCTAATATATAGTCTAATATATTTATGGCTATGCTTGGGTCTAATATATAGTCTAATATATATGGCTATGCTTGGGTCTAATATATAGTCTAATATATATGGCTATGCTTGGGTCTAATATATAGTCTAATATATATGGCTATGCTTAGGTCTAATATATAGTCTAATATATTTATGGCTATGCTTAGGTCTAATATATAGTCTAATATATATGGCTATGCTTAGGTCTAATATATAGTCTAATATATTTATGGCTATGCTTGGGTCTAATATATAGTCTAATATATTTATGGCTATGCTTGGTCTAATATATAGTCTAATATATATGGCTATGCTTAGGTCTAATATATAGTCTAATATATATGGCTATGCTTAGGTCTAATATATAGTCTAATATATATGGCTATGCTTAGGTCTAATATATAGTCTAATATATTTATGGCTATGCTTGGGTCTAATATATAGTCTAATATATTTATGGCTATGCTTAGGTCTAATAATTATATAGTCTAATATATTTATGGCTATGCTTAGGTCTAATATATAGTCTAATATATTTATGGCTATGCTTAGGTCTAATATATAGTCTAATATATATGGCTATGCTTAGGTCTAATATATAGTCTAATATATTTATGGCTATGCTTGGGTCTAATATATAGTCTAATATATTTATGGCTATGCTTAGGTCTAATATATAGTCTAATATATATGGCTATGCTTAGGTCTAATATATAGTCTAATATATATATGGCTATGCTTAGGTCTAATATATAGTCTAATATATATGGCTATGCTTGGGTCTAATATATAGTCTAATATTTATGGCTATGCTTAGGTCTAATATATAGTCTAATATATTTATGGCTATGCTTGGGTCTAATATATAGTCTAATATATATGGCTATGCTTGGGTCTAATATATAGTCTAATATATATGGCTATGCTTAGGTCTAATATATAGTCTAATATATATATGGCTATGCTTAGGTCTAATATATAGTCTAATATATTTATGGCTATGCTTGGGTCTAATAATTATATAGTCTAATATATATGGCTATGCTTAGGTCTAATATATAGTCTAATATATTTATGGCTATGCTTGGGTCTGATATGTAGTACACTCAACATTCACATTTCAGAATAGACTGCAGCAAGGGGTATAATGAAGAAAACACAATTTTAGGTGAGATTAAAAAACAATTGAATGAGGGTGGTTTTTTTTGTTGATCTATTTTGTAGTGAATGATGTTAAATTAGATCAAGAGGAAATCTAGCTTTCTAATCCTCTGTTTTGTAATAAGTTGCAAGTCTGAATGTATTGCTTGGCTTATGAAACAATGAGGATGGTATATTTTGAGCTGGGAATATTTGTGAATAATGTAAATATTTTTGGACACTGACACATATCCCGTTCACACCAAAGCTTAAACATTTTCAAATGCTGTTTAGTTAAACACGGTTTAAAAGCTGTTTACTGACATTGTCGACAACAAATTTAGCACAAATGGAAAGAACATGTTTTAAAAAAGTTTATTTAAGTCCTGTGTAAAACATCGTTTTCCAGTGAATTTGGTCACCAATTTTCACGTTTTAAAACCTGGTTTAACTAAACATGTTTATTTGGTTTGAATTGAGCAATAGTCAAACTGAGATTTGGCTTTTGCAAGTTTGCCTGTGACAGTGCCGAAAAATAATTCCTTCACTGTTTGACTAGTTTACCTTTTACCTTCAGTTACTAGGATCCAGTTCTATGCAGTTGAGATTGCTCGCAACCGTCGGGGCCTGAACACACCTCTTTCCCAACAACCAGCAAAGGGAGATATTGAGGAAAGATAGCAGTTGACGGCAGAGCCATATAAATAAATTGTATTTGGGGATTATCCAGTGAGAATTGATTCAATCCCATGAAGAAGTATAGCTGTGGTTAAAGGACCCGAAAAATTTATTTTTTAACCTTTAAAGCGCCAATATCATTATTCACTTTTTCCTAACCTCTCTAATATATTTGATGTGGTACTGGTAAGGAGAATTTGTTTAAATAATTATTATCAGTTCAACTCTTTTTTGGGTGATAATTTTCGTTATTCTCATAACCTAAATTGTTGATAAATAGTGAATATTGTAATGAGAAATTGGATGCTGGTCACCACTGGGACTTAAGGGATAACTCATGTACTTAGATAACAACCGCGGCGTTTTGCTGAATCGTCAGTTCAAAACGCAACAAAAAGACTTGTCCAATATCAATATGCAGCCATCTTGACCACACGCCTGGTCAATACTCGGGTGATTATACAAAATCGCGCGCTCTGATTGGTTCGCTATCTCGGATTATCAGACGCACAAAATGGCTGCCAGTCGTTCACGCGCTTTTGATGAAATAAAATTAATCGTGTTGTACAATGCTTTTTAATTTCCTTTTTTAACTCGTGGATACGCGAAGCGTATTTGCGATTTTTTGTGGGGACTTCGATATGCAAATTGTCACTCACTCACTCACTCCAGTGTAGACACTGTTCTTTAATCTTTAATCTTTAATAAGTATACTCCTTAAACAGTGGAATTATACTAGGAGTTTAAAATAACATAATAAACGCGCGTAATAACTAATTACAATATGTATATATACAGTAAAAATTATAAGTTAGTAAAAGATAAGATAAAATAGATTAAGTATAATCTCGTCGAGACGAGTTAGGATGTCTGGATATACATTATACAAAAGATTTAATGGCTGCAAGAGCAATAGTCTTAAGATTATTTATATCAACATCTTCGCATAGAACTCGGGAGCACCGATATGAAGACGACAATTGTCGTCACCGAAGTCTACTGATCAAACTTTCACGCTGAAAGTGTATCGTACCGGTGCCAGAGTTTGTGATGATTTTGTAGCTTAACAGGACGATTAGCGATCATTGGCGGTCTTACTAAAATCAAAAGGAGTTTAAATGTCTCCAGTTAGGACAATGGCCAACTTGGAGACTGAATTTCATGAGCCTTTGACTCGGCCAGGCGCTAAACGCGCCGAGAAGATAACCATTCGCTCCTTTCGACGTCGACCGCCCCCAAGATTACAGGCAGTATATGAAATGACATGTAGTCAAATGATTGGCGTCATGTACTCACTGTATGTTTGTTTCGAAAAGCTACTCAGCTCCCTTGTCACTTTTATGTTGTGATTATAGATTATTAAAATTATCTTCAAAGTTCATTCAATCACAACTATGAAAAAAGACTTCGTTAATTTTAAAATTATTTCTTTTTTCTCTATTTTGTAAACGTATCCACGAGTTCACCATAGTCCTACTTTGATTTGAAATAATCACCAGTGTATTCACCGATAATCATTTCGCCTTCGGCGAATAATTGTTAAATATTTCAAGTTCATTGACTCATGTTCATTCAGTTACTACACCTAGGAAAGTTTATTCAGATACACATAGCACTTTCTGCACTGACCGTCTACTGTTGAATGTCAGCCACTACTATATTACCGTAAAAATAAGCCGATTTTAATAATATTTTGAAAGACGAATTTAATTTTTTATTAAGTTTTGCTTAAAGTTTACGGTGAGATTTTAGACCAATTTTACAAGTAGTTTATATATGGATTGTAAAATAAAAAAATTAATTTTGTAAGACGAATTTAATATTTATTAACTTTTACAAAAAAATGAATTGTAGTTTAAAGATTTACAATAATTTTTATTAAATATGGAACAACTAAAAGATTTATATTTTCACCAATTAAAAAATATTGCAAAAGAGTTGAAAATTAAAGGGCGAACAAAAATGAATAAAGAAAATTTAATTAAAAGTATTAAAAAATTTTCAGAGGAGGAAATCATTAATGAAATTAAAAAAGATGCTATTAATAATAAATATTATTGTATCCATAAAAAGTGCAAATATTTTTGTAAAGAGTGTTGCGGGTCGCAATTATGTATACATAATAAAATTAAATATTGTTGTAAAGAATGTAAAGGATCAAAATTTTGTATACACAACAAACAGAAAACACATTGTAAAGAATGTGGTGGGTCGCAATTATGTATACACAACAGACAGAAAACACATTGTAAAGAGTGTGGAGGATCCCAAATATGTGAACATAGAAAACAGAAAGCACATTGTAGAGAATGTCGAAAAAAATGAATTATGATTTAAATATTTATATGTGAATAAAAAATGGATATAGAATATTTATTAAATTATGGGGCACTTTCTTTAAAGTTTTTAAATGAAAAAGGGTTTTTTATTCGCGAATTTATAGATTCAATAAATAAAGATTTGTTAAAAAAGATATCAAAATATCGCGATTTTATTATGGTTAAAGAAAATGGATATGCTTTTTGTTGTGTGCTTTATTTTATAAAAAATGATAAAACTTATAGAAGTAGAATTATTTTAGATCTTGAAAATGGTTTGGAGGTTAATAAAATATTATCTCATAGTGGTTTAAGAAATTTTTATGAAGAATTTAATGATATTATAGATTCAATAGTGGTTAGAATAAGCATAGATAGTGATAAGTTAGAACATAAAAATAAATTCTACAAAAAATTGCATAATGATTTAATAAAAGCAGCATGGAATCCGAGAAGGTATTTAGATTGGTGTGTTGATATAGAGGAGTTAAAGTTTTTGAAAGAGTTATGGGGTGAAGATTAAGTTATATAACCTAAATAATGGTTACATAACAAAATTTAACTAAATCTTAAACTAAAAGTTATGGGAGAACCTTTAAGATCAAGTTTTTTCCATTCATTGTCTAATATGCTTAAATCAAAGTGATTTATAACGCTATCATATTTTCGAACCGGAATTGTCGGATAATCCTTTGAGGGTATGTTTGCAAGTAGGGTTGATGGTGAGAGTTTCACAAGTTCTCCATATTTGGTTTTATTCATATATGAAGACTTATTATCCACTATACTACACATAAGTCTCAGTGGCTCCTTAATTTGTATATTTATAGGGTATAATTTACCAGGGTTTATGATTTCAGGAACCCCTAAACCAAACGACAACCCTCTAGTAAGTTTAACTTTGAAATTTTTATTTGAATATATATAGTCAACAGTATCAGTCTCAATTATTGTTATCTTTTCCCTATCAGTATCTTTAAGAAAGATCGATTGAATATCACGCAACGAATATGTACCGGGTTGTATTATTATGACGGCCTGATTCTTTTCATTGTATAATATCTGTTGATCCTTGAAATTAATCAATCTTTTGGTTTTTATATTACAATCCAGGAGCTGAATCCCCCGAATATTTTTCATAGGGGGCTCTAAATATATCCTAGTTTCAGAATCATACATGGTAATGCTTAACATTTTGTTTTCAGCGAAGCTGGTCTTTAGATCTGATTACAACATATTCATCTTTAAATTTCTATAATAACCGACTGTGATAAAAAACGACTTACGCGTAAGCCGAAAAAATTGTTATGTGATAAAAAACGACTTACGCGTAAGCCGAAAAAATTGTTATGTGATAAAAAACGACTTACGCGTAAGCCGAAAATCCAGTCATCTACCGAAATAGATACCACGCCAATCCACCCGCGACAACTATAAATGCTAATATATTCTTTTCATGCTGCGTTGAGTCAATATTATTTTCAGCGGAGCTGGTACTGCGGATTTCCTGTTTCATCGAGTATGTTTGAGTTGTGGTTTTTGGTTCCCGCAGGTTTTTCTTCGTTTCAGTTCTATGAGGTAACTTTAACTTTGAAGATCCCATGTTATGACTTATTCCAACTTGTTTTGCTTCAGTGTTTAGGGAATTATTCACACCAAAATTCATATCATTACTCGCTTTCATAAGTTTGTTGTTAAAACCTGTCACGCTTTCAGTATTGATTATCATATTACTCGGCATCAGCCACACACCAGGAGCAATAGCTAAATCAAGCCGCAATTTCGCTTCTTGTACAGCTAATTGATACCTTTGGATAGAACTAGAAATGTCATTCTCGATCACACTACTTTCAAATAAAGCCAAGAATTCTTGTTGTGTCTCAATCGCTCCACCGCCATTACCATAAATCGAGTTTCTAGTGTTAACTTGCGCTCCCAATATACAGTAAACAAAAGCTTCAGCGGATCGATTCAATCTACCAAGTCCAGCTTTAGTAAGCCCATTACCACTTGTGGGGATAAACCAAGCATATTTGAAATCAGCAAAGTCATCATTACGTATAAATGAAATTAGATTACCCTTTTCCTTTTTTCCTCCTTCATCAGCGAATTTACCACCTTCACCAGGCCATTGATCTGCTTCAACATCATAATTCCTTATAATATGTACATTTTGGTATCCCCCTCCTTTTCCATGATATCCCGCACCGTAATTAAGGAATATATCTCCCAATCCACCGTTTCTACCGCCTTTCCATCTAAAATCCGAGTTTTTTGATATGTTAAATTCTGCACACAATCGTTGATATGCTACTTTACTATAAGGATTATTGTTTATTACAAAGGGTTGTTCATCAGGTAAGGGGAGACTCAATTCATATAATATCCGCCTTATTGTGAAATACACATGAAACTTGATAAAGCTGCTCACTACTTTGGGATAGTTTAAACTTTCAAAAGGACTAATCCCACAACCAGATGTTGCACACCAAACTGCAAAGTTAAGTTGTTGTGGCCAATAATTCATATCAGGCCCGTTCAACCATTTTCGACTCTGCTTTCCAAATTTGAAAGTAACAACTTGTGATGCAAATATGTTTCTCATCTTTGCTGTAAATTTCTTCGTATTTGACACGTATATATCCAGCGAGGTTAGCATTTTTGTTATATCAGTTGAAAAGTCATCAAAATTAACAGCTGGTATTGGATAAGATAGATTAGTCAATGTTAAACTTTCAGGAAATGAACTCAATTCAGAATCATCCAAGTTCTTCTCTTCGCTCAACCCTAAATCTTTCCATAAAAGTCTTTTCATATGAGGTGATAGGTCATCAGACCATGTTTTCCCAGTAGGATCATCATTGGACATTATTGTTATTCCATTAACTTTCCACTTAATATATCCGCCATACGAATCAGGAACAAAGGTGAAATGACTTATATCAGCTCTTGGGTACATATTTCTGAAATCATTGAATAATGACATTTTTTTGTTCATAACATGTTGCTTTTAAATAACCTCTTTCCTAATACCAGCAAAACAATTACATCCTACATCAGTTCTCTCATATGAAATTTTTAATGATCTGGCGCGGTTAATTCTTTTAATAGATCTGCGCGAACTTCTCTCCTTATCTGAGGCATGTTTAAGTTTTTTTCTGTATCTTTCCTGGTTTTTTGACGGATTTCTAGTTTTAGTTTTTCAAACTTATCCACCTCTGATAAAATTAAAGAAAATTCTTGGCCAGATATAGCGTTATCTTTCAATGCCTTTGAAACCAAGTCGTGAATGGTATTTGCTTTTGCTTTTGCCAGAGAAACTGTCTGTTCATGTTTACTAACTTTATGGTAAAGTCGTTTAGAAGCCGCGCCAAATCCAACCGATATTCCGCCACAAATTCCACCGACAACACCCAACGGAACGCCAATAATAGCGCCAAAACCGGTAAGAGAAGTTCCAAGCCCGCTTGCAGATAGAATAACTGAAAACACCCCACTACAAACACTTATTTTTGTAAATATTCCTCTTGCTCGATTATACTTTTTTCTAACTTCCTCATAATGTTTAATTTCCTTCTCAAGATTTTGTAGTACTTCACATGATTTTTGTAGTCTGAAATTATTAGGATCACCATTTGTTGGTAAGCGTGGATAAATCGAGCTTCCGCTTTGCGGGGAGGGCTCTGCCCGAATTTGCTCCGCGAAGCGGGGAGGCCCTTCGGTCCGTTCGGGGCTGGCTACACCGTAAATTATATTGTATTCATCCATATTGTATTTTACTGATCAACATGATATCTTTAGATCGACTTTCCGCTTTGCGGGGAGGCCCTGCGGGCCGATCGTCCGATTTGCCGCCCAGCCGCGCTGAAAATTTGTTACTTTCTCTTTTTTATACTTTCCACAAAATATAGAACCACAGCCATTATCAAAAGCCAGGCATTCTTACCTAAAAAGCTAATTACCTCACCAGCTGTTTTGAATAAAAAGCTTACAATTGCTCCAACCATCCCTGGTAATATTTCACCCAGTTTCTTACCAAGAGCTTTCAAACCATTACCAACACCTTTACCTAATGTGGATAGCCCTCTAGAAAGATTAGAAACTATAACGCCAATAACTACCCCTACTGCACTTACAACTGAAAATACTGTAAAACCATACTTTTTGAAGATATACTTTATTCGCTCTCTTAACGGTAGATTTTTAAGTATTTCTTCATTTTTACTCTCCAGATCAGCTATTTGTTCTTGGTTGTAAATAATACTCTTTCTTGCTAGTCCCCTAAATTTATCAACTTCAGCTTTTAATCTTTCATCACCTCTTTCTAACATTGTTAAATTTGACTGCCCCTTTTTATACTTATCTATTTCATCTTTGTATACATTCATTTCATTCAAAAGTTTATCAGCATTTGTTTTAGCTTCTATCTTTTGTTTAACAGCTGCATCTAAATATCTATCTTTTTCATCTATTGTTACTTGTTGTTTATTAATGTATTCACGCAGTTCTTTTTCTTTTTGCTCCACGACCCGTATTTTCTCTTCATATCGACTAATCTCCGTAGGGTATATTTTTAGGCTTGTTTCCAATCCTTGTACTGCATTAAGTAAATCCCTATTTTGTTCATTAGCTTCCCTCAATTGTGATAAAAGATTATTATTATTTATAATCATGGATTCATAATCAACACCAAGTGATGTTTTTATTCCTTTTGGAAGAGAATCTAAATTATCTGAATAATCACCATTGCTTTTGATAATTAAATGGGGTTTATTATCCCACCTAGAAGTTAATCTCCCCCATATACTCCCATCATCTTCTAATATTGGATTAAATATACTATCTTTTGGGTCGTATTTTGGAAAATAAAGTTTAAGTATTTCCGCCGCTTCTTTCCTTCTTTCATATTTATCATCTCTTTCCCTTAAAACACCACTTAGTTTACTACCTTCTGCAACCTGTTTATCCCATTGTGCCCGCCTCCCTTCTTTATCTTTATATTCATCATAACCAGCATAATCTTGATCAATTTGATGAGATGTGGATGATATTGAACCCATTGAAATAGTTTCTCTATCAACATCACCATTATCTTTTGGTTCATTTAGTTCAGTTGGATCTAATAATGGCATTGTTTCTCCTCCTTCTGCCATGATTTTTTACTCATCAGTAAGAAATCTTTAGACCTAAAAGTTATGTTTGTAAATGATTTAAATAAAAAAAATGGAAATAAAAGATATTACTGAACATATTAGTTTTAATAACATAAGAAAAATGTTTAATGAAGGAATAATTACAGAAAATAACCTTGTATTTTTAAAAAATCTAACTTATAATTTAAAAGATGAAGATCAAAAAGAATTACTTAAATTAATTATAAATGATGATAAAAAAAAGAAAATTAATAAAAATTATTTTAGATCGTATTGAAATTGTTAAATAATCATTTAATTATAAAACAATTAATGTTTTTATAATTTACTAGCCGAATATCCCAACGCCAACATTCCTCCTCCCACATATACCATTTCACCCATCTTTTGATTATTACTGGGTCTATAATAATCCGAAAATTTTGGTTCATGCATTTGAGCATAAAATTCTAAAGCTTCATCTGTTTTTGAAAGATTTTTTGATGCTTGATATTTTTCATCTTTTTTCTTCATTTCCCAATCAATTAGTTTCTGTCTTTTTTCCTGATATGTAGCATAATCTTTTTGATATTTTTCTAATGCCTTATCATGTCGTATTCGTTCTGCAGCGGCGGAGCCGCCGTCACCAGAGAGATATTTTGCAAGATATGATCCGCCAACAAAGGCGGTTGCATTTAATACGGCTCCACCTAACATCATTGCTATTGTTGCCATTTTTAATTATTTTGGTAAAATATTTTGATCCTCTAAATATGTTTTTAGGTACATACTACCCGACAATACAGCCACCCATTTAGCATAATTTGTAATACTTGAAGATGGATCGTTCATAAATGATTCTTTCATAACCTTTTTAGCTATATAACCAACAGCAGCTGCTAATCCAATAAGGACTGCAGAATCAGTAACAGTTTTCACAAGTTTGTTTTCGGTTGACATAATTTTTTTACTGTATCAGTAAGAAACCTTTAAATCGCTTACTCATATCATTCCCATTTTTATAGGTTGTGGTTGGTTGGGGATATTCATAGGAACTTTGGTTGGAACTTGGGATAAATCGGTCGATCGGCCCGCAGGGCCTCCCCGCGAAGCGGAAGACCTCCCCGCTACGCGGAAATCAGGTATTCTATTTTGTCGGTATCCACTTTGCGGGGAGGGCCCCGCCCGATATCTCATAAACATATCAAATGCTGTAAACCCTATTCCAACAATGGATAATACAGTAGTAAAAGATAGCTCTGGAAGCCAGGCCCTCGAGCGGAGCTCGGGAGCCCTCCGGGCGATTTGGTTACTCCCCTCAGTCGGTTCTGTATTTTCCTGTTTAATCTTAGCTTCTCTTTCCATTTCTCTTTTTAATGCTTCTTTCGCTTTTTTATTATATTCAGCTAATTTCTTACCGGCTGCTACTTTTTTAGGATCTTTATCTTTCTTTTTTGAATCTTTCTTTTCAGGTGTTGGATCCATTGTAATTTGTTCCACAAAGCGGGGAGGGGCTCGAGCGGGGCTCGGGAGCCCTATGGGCGATTCGCCCCGATCAACACCTCCGGTTCTTTCTTCTACTTCTTCAGACATTATTTTACATATCATTAAGAAATCTTTAAATCATGCTCAGTTGTGTTCAGTGGAGCTGGTTGAGTTTTAGAATCGTCTAATTCCTCCCTTAATCGGTCGGCATTTTTACTTGTAACTTGTTTTATTTTACCTATTTTAACATGTTTAGCAACCTGGAATAACCCGCTAGCAAGTGCCGCCAATCTTCCTGCTTTTAATGCTAAGAGGCCCACAATGTTTGTTAGTTCACGATTAACTAAATCATCATTCTTCAAATCATCACAAAGAGCTTCTATATCATCTACAGGAACCATGTAAGAAATGATTTTAGAAATTAATTGAAGAGATGAATCTACTAACCCGCCATTAATTTTCTTACCCAATACTGCTTGGTATCGATTATAATATTTATCAACATCTTTCTCTGATAATTTTTTTATATCACCTAGACTCATATCAACACCTAAATATTCTTTTGTGGTTCCAAGAGCTGCTAGAATAGCTAGTGATTCTTGTTTGACTTCAACTTCATTATCTTTTACCTCAGTATTTCCTCCAGTCTTTTCTTCCTCTATATCCTTCAGATCAGCAGATCCGATATAATCTTTTACACCTGTCATCTTATAATTTTCTAATAATACAAAGATTCTTTTAAATCGGCTACGCCGGTCCGAAGGAAATCGCCCCAGGTTGCCCCCTTTGGTCCGCGAGTTCCGCACTTCGCTACGCCCCGTTTGGAACTTCCAAATAGCAATTAAATGGATGTCGTAAAGATAAGCAAAGTCTAGAGTATTTTTCAGTTTTCAGGAGTTGTACAAACTTTTTAGTAGTTTCAGGGTCTAAATCACCCCCATAATCTTCAAAAAACATCTTCATACCTTTCTGCGAGGGATTATGAAATGAAACAACGCAAGCCACATTTTCACGAAATGGTTTTGCTATCGATGTTAATTGCTGAGTGAGAACCCAAACTGATAATCCATGATGCCTTCCAGAAAATGCTAAATCTATAAACTTGTTTGATCGCTTCTTCAAATCATTCGAAACAGCACAATCATCTAAAATTATTAATGTATTTGTTCCAGAGAATAAAGTTTGACAATCAGTTAACAATTCATTAATCTCATCTATATTACTAGCATCTGGTGATAATACAAAGAAATTTTTATCTCCTCGAGCAAAATTATGATAGGTTTTATTTTTAGCATAAGTTGGACATATTAAAACAATGAATTCAAACAATTTTCGAAATGGACCCCGGAGTTGATCTATAATGTACTTTGTCTTTCCACAATTTGTTGGGCCTGTTATAATACAGTTAAAAGGAATTTTATCTCGTAATTCTTCCATGATTTTTGTATCATAACTAAAGTTTTTTAAGTCAGCACATGATTGCTCTTAAGTTTCCCCACTTAGTACTTAATGGAGCGCAAACCTGAATTCATAACCTCCATTAACGCGTCGGCTACAACAAACATGTAACAAGTAATAACACCAGACCCGCCAACTTTTCTTTTCATTTCTATTTTTATACCATCTTGTGCGTTGTTTAAGGCTAGACCGCCTCCATGAATACCATTATCTGGATGAGTTCTCAAATCTATCCACAGGGCAAACTTATTATTATAAAAATCTTTTTCTCCTACCGACTGCCGCCCTTCAGTCAGGTTCCTCCCGTTGGCCGGTCCGAAACGTTTCTTTATTGACTCCCAGAAGTCTGAAGGTACCATCCCCTTAGAGTAAAAACGGTTTGGCACTCCATTAACATCAATATTAATTGAGGTGAAACCAGGATTTAAAAACCTCTCAGAATTTTTTTCCCCTCCTGAGTATGGTAATATAAACAAACATAATATCCCTGTAATTGACCTTCTGGGGAGATTAATATGTTGATTTATAACACCGTCATTAGGTCTGGATATGGTGAAAGTTTTATGTAGAGTGACATTCTCGTAATAAAATCCTTTACCAACCTGATAAGCCGCCTGTGCCTCACGGGCTAAGTATTCGCTTGATATACAAGAATATTCCAGCTCGAGGTTTGTTATTTTGTAATTAGGAACCTTTGTATTGTCCGAATAAACAACAATATCATTAACTGGAGCTAGTGTAATCTCAAAGATTAGTTGATGATCTAATGCCTTTGGATAGAAAACCCCATGATCTTTGAGTATAGGATGATTTAGCGGGATATGGTACTTAGTGTTATGTACTTCTGCAAGAGCCGCTTCATTTGCA
Source organism: Ricordea florida (assembly GCA_949710005.1). Classification (NCBI taxonomy): domain Eukaryota; kingdom Metazoa; phylum Cnidaria; class Anthozoa; order Corallimorpharia; family Ricordeidae; genus Ricordea; species Ricordea florida. The sequence continues at coordinate 5,671,970 of OX453287.1, read as the reverse complement.
TCTGTGTCTACTTTATCACCTGCATTTGTCCGTAGCTTCCTCATGTTTCTAGAAGAAATACCCTGTTTTAATCTATCCTCACGTTCTTCATCTGTTAAGAATAAGTCATGGTATGTTTGAAAAAGATCGTATCTTTGAGTATCCTGTAGTGTTTCACCGCCAAAAAGAACTTTGAGTCTGGTTACAAGATTACTACTTACATTATTCACGAGGGTGTTATTTTCATGGCCATCAACAATCAAGTTAAATACTAGATATACACTCCCTGGCACAATCACTAAATTTTCAGAAAGTTTAGGAATATTTATATATAGTGTTTCTCCCGGATTAGCTGATGAAGGATTTAGTGTAACTCGGTTTAATATTGATTCCGCTTTCAACCCTAGTGGATCTCTTGGAACCCTGTTTGGGTTAATTTTTTCAGATACGGCTATCATATTTTATTTTAAGGAAGGGAGGATTAATCTTTAAATGAGTTCAGACTTATCAAAAAATTTTAGTAGGATATATTATTCAACTGAAGGGTATTGGAAAGGATATTCTGCGATTAATAAATTAGCAGGGAAAGCAAATCGGGCAAAGCCCTCCCACGAAGTGAAAGTAAGTGAAAATGTAGCAAAACAATGGCTTGAGAAACAGGCAATATGGCAAATATATCTTCCAGCCCCAAAGTATATTCCTAGACCGTACTGGACTGTAGATAAACCTAATCAGATTCACCAAGCAGATTTATTATTTTTACCCCATGATAGAGTTGGAAGAAAAACATATAAATATGCATTAGTTGTGGTTGATGTGGCTTCAAGATATAAAGAGGGTGAACCATTAACCTCAAAAGAAAGTCGTGAGATATCTAAAGCTTTTGAAAAAATATATTCTAGAAAAATGAAATACCCCAAAACATTAATGGTTGATCCTGGAAGAGAATTTATGGGTGAGGTTACAAAACTTATGAATTACCATAATGTAAAAATCCAGAGGGGCGAAGCTGGAAATCACAGGGCTCAAGCATTTGTTGAAAGGGCAAACAAAATATTAGGCGAAAGATTTTTTAGTCATCAATATGCACAAGAAATGCTTCAGGATGAAAGGTCAAGAGTATGGGTAAAAAGATTACCTGATATTTTGAAAACTTTGAATAATACGCCAACTAGAATAACTGGAAAAGAACCTGTTGAGGCTATAAAACAGAAAGAGGTCGATATTGAGCCTAAAAAATATAAGAGAGTTGTTGGTCTTGATGAAGTTAGACTACCAATTGAGGTTAGGGTTAGATATTTACTGTTTCCTGGTGAACTTGAGGGTGGTGAAAGAAGAAGGGCTACAGATCCTATTTGGAGTATTAAGATTTATGATATTTCTGGAAGTAGGGTTTCTCCTAATCAACCGGTTTTATATTATTTATTGGACGGCCCAAGACGCGGTTTTGTAAGGGAGGAGATTCAAGTTGTACCGGATGATACCGAGTTGCCTCCTAATTCTGTTTTAAAATGATTTCCTTCGACCGCTTTAATAAAGGGGGTATGTGTGAATTCCATCATCATCAACTATTCTTTTATCATAATATGCGTTCAATCCTTTTTTAATTTGTGTATATGTCACAATTTGATTGTCATTGACTCTAAATCCTGTATTTTTTGCCATATCAATTGAACCATTCAAAGCCGACATGTACCTATCCCAGTTTATTTGGTTTTGCCCATGAATTTCTCCTTTAGTACTATACTTTGCCTTTCCATTCTCGTCCTCTGCATAATAACATTTTGATGAAAGAGCAATCATTCTAATACCATCAAACTCTTTTTTGAACAGCCCAGGGGTCTTGTCGTGATATTTTGAGGTTGAAAGGAATTTTTCTTTTCCCCCATTAAAGTATTCTTTTTGCATTTCTGGTTTTATAATATTATCCAATTTTTCAGCCGAAATTGCCATGTACATGGAATCTGTATCCATTTGTATCAACTCAAAATCCTTTCTATCAATATATTTATCAAGAAAATCGTAATAAAATTCCAACATGCGAAGTTTTGCTAGCTGATATACCGCGATACCGCATTGATAGGGGCGGTCTATTATTATTTTACGTTTTCTTTTTTTTATTTCATATGTTTCATTTATTTCTGTAAGATCTTCAAAGAATGTAGATCTTAATGCCTTTTCAACCTCATCCTCATCCTGAGTATACCTTATGTTCATGTGTTTTTCTTTATCTTCTATCATTTTTCCGTAGAATGAATTTCCTTTTAATTTGTAAGTATCAGCCAGTTCTTTACAGCCTTTATACTTTGGTTTTAGTTTTTCAAGCAATACTTTTATTTCTTTATTTTCTTCAATAATTTTAAATAAATCAGGAAATTGGTTTAATTCATTAGTAATTGTTACAACATCATCTATTTTGTTTTCATCAAAAGCTTTACTTACCTTTTCTAGCAAAACCTCAATATCTCCAGCTCTTCTAGCGTTGGCTACTTCTTCGGGAAACCATTCAAATGGCGTTCCTGGTTTATACTTCAAAATATTGTGAATAGCTGTAATATTAAAACCATGATTAAGACACCATTCAATTACTACTGTATATAAAAGTATCTTTTTTGTCTTTGTAACCCCTAGTAATTTTTTATTATCTTTTAGGTGTTTTCTCCCTGTAGCTTTTTGATATTCTTTCATGTGTTCTGGCACCAAATCTTCGGAAACATTATCTACAATAAATAGCGGTGAGAACTCTTCAAACTTTTCTTTTAGATTTTCTGGTACATTTATATCAACTTGGCAATATCCAAAAAGTTTGCCATCAATAATATCTTTACAAGTCTTCTTAATAAATTCAGGGTCTGTTGGGTTTTCAACCACAATACATTTTTCTTTTCCACATGGCATTTTTTGACCTGCAGCGAAAAGATATAACGCATTTGCATCATAACCAACAATTCGTACACAATTTTTTGAAAATTTATATTTATGAGAGCGAATCTTTGTTTTTCCACGCTCTGCATATCTCATAAATATGATACTGGGGCCCCCAACCATACCTGTTTTCAAAAGTTTATAAATCTTGTTTTTGTCGCATGTTTTACAATCTTTCATTATCTTGTAGCATTTTTTACAAAACCATTTATTACAAAATTTCCTACATTTATGAATACAGTATTGGCCAGGAGCGTATAATTCAGGATCTCCTTTTTGTTTCATTTTTTGATATTTATTTAGAACGTACATCATTGAGACTCCAGGGATAGAAACCGCATATATCTTTTAATATATCGATTTTGTCTGGATAATACATTGCCCTTGTTTTTTCTAAAGCCTCTCTGAAGGGTATAACGTCGTGTAGGTTATACTCTCTCAACCAGTCTTTCATTGTAACACACCCCCTCTTTTCAAATTCACACTTAAAATCTTCATATTCTTCTACGGTAATATTTTCCTTTTTCAAACTTGAGTAAAAGTCTTCATGTTTTACTGTTCCAACGTGAGAAAGCCTATCATAACTATCCAACCATTCATAGGGAAATACAAGTTTTTTAGCTTCACAGTTGTTTGCTTTACACCACTTATCAAAAGAAAGCCCAGGTGCAAGGTAAGACATTACATCCAAGAATTTAAAATTTGGGGTTGACAAAAACATATATTTATTTGCATTTCTTGCAACAAAAATATCTTTAGTTTTATCAGTCATGATTTTTACAAAATGTATTTTAATCATATTAATATCATACTTTCCACTATTGAACCCTAAAACAGGAACTTGGTTACACCATTTTTCATACTCCTCTAAAACGTTATTTGGGATAGAATCTTGGTCGGGTAATGAATATTCTTTTTTAACCTTTTCAACAATCTTTTTTCTTCTCTTTTCTAAATTTTCAACAAATTCTTTTACAAGGGCATCAGGGTTTGAATTTATAATAAATGTGGGTTCTTTTTCACAAGTATCAATTATTGCAACACTAACCGGTATATGTGTTTGGTTAAAAGATAAATCATCAGTAATCTGTTGAAAATCTTTTTGTAATATTGCCTCAAAATCATAACAAATAAAATCTGGGTACGAGATAAATTTCTTTTCTAATTTCTTATACATAGATTGGGAATATATATTATATTTTAGTCCTTGTAATAGTTCATCACATTCCCAAACCGATACAACATTATACCCTAAATCTTTCATAATCTTTTCTCTTTCAATAGTTGTATTATATTTAATTTTATCGCCACCTGAACATGGACAACCGTGCCATTTACAACCGTGGAACTCAAAAACAGTATTTGTCTCAGGTTCATAACCATCCACCAAAAAAAGCTCCTTTCCACTTTCATCTTTAACACACCTTTCACCACCATGACCACAGAGAGCATGGTGAATGTGTTTGCCTATTTTAAAGGACTGTTGTTCAATCCATATACAACCTAAATAACTATATTGGGTATTACCACCATAAAAAACTTTTTCAGAGGTATTGGGGATGTGTTTTATCTTTTTACCAGTGCATATTACTTGTGTTTTTCCTCCTTTACAACTGTTATTTTTTACATGGTCTCCAAGATAGTCATGCCGGTTAAATATTTGTTTGCATCCTGAGCATTCCCATTTTTTGGTTAGCATCTCTATATCCTTTATGAAAAAACAGTGGCCCTCATAAATTCCAATAACTAAACTAGGTAATTTATCTTTGAACTGGCCTTTACCAAAAATTAGTTTCCAAATTTCATTGTTTTCTTTTTCTTTTTGTTCGTAAACTCGAATGTTAATAGAAAAAATTTTTGAGATTTTTTCAAAATCAACAAGTTTTGTTGGTCTAACTTCTGAGGTTTTCAATTTTTGGTTATTATAAAAATCTCTGGCCAATTTCAGAGCTAGTTTTTCTATGTCTTTCTCGGGTCTTTCTTTACCATCAAGAATGTTAAATAGAATAGCCAAGCACCTCCAAAAACACATATTATCATCCTTATTATCGACAGCATAAAGACATTTTTTATTACGAAGATGGTCTGGTAATTTTCCACACCCAATTAGAGGCTCGTTACTGTGAATAACTTTTACTTTTACCTCTGAAAAAACAACACCCCCCTCATGAACACCTTGCTTATCAATTTTTTTTGACGGGGGTAAGTATGCTCTACCCCAAGCATTACCCTCCAAACTCAATCTTTGGCCCTCACACCTCTCAATATAATCTTTTATTTCTGAAAGCATGGTAAAAGACCCCTCATTCCTAAATGTATGGTTGTAATTAATTATTTCCCCCTTCCCTTTATTAATCAAACAGCTAAAACTGATAACAATTCTTGAACGCATTTCTATTTTTGGCTCCAATTCATTATAAATAATTTCAGATAAATCATTATCTAGTTCTCTCCTAATTTGAAAAATATTTTCATTTCTTTCTGTGATATTTTGAAGGATGTCTCCATTTTCAGGAGGCCTTATTGGAAATATTCTAAGGGTTGTTGTTCTTTTTCTTTTTGTTTTTTTGGGTTTATTTCCCCCATTTTTTGTTTTATCCTCTTCCTTCTCATTATCCCTACTTATAATTGAATGTTCCTTCCTTTCAGGTTTTTTTGTTTTTGCTTCTTTAGGTTTTGCACCCTCCTTCTCATAATCTCTAACAACTTCTGTAATAGATGTTTTAGGTTTATTTTGTTTTATTTGTTCTTTTTGTTGTTTTAATATTTTTTCTTGCCGTTTTATTTTTTCTTGTTGTTGTTTTATACGTTCTTTTTGTTGTTTTATTTGTTCTTTCCGTTTTATTTGTTCTTGTTGATGTTTTATTTTTTCCTCTTGTCTTTTTATTAGTTCTTGTTGTTGTTTTATTTTTTCCTCTTGTTTTTTTATTAGTTCTTTCTCAAGCTCTTCCTCGATTCGGGGTATTTTTTTTATATTTTTTAAAAGTTCAGATTCGCTCAAATGAGAATAATCTTTAATTCCATGCTTTTTAGCAATCTTTTTCAAAAAGTTAAGTTGCCTCAATTCTTTCACATCTTTTTCCATATTTAATAAAAATTATTGTAAATCTTTAAACTATAATTCATTTTTTGAAAAAGTTAATAAAAAATTAAATCCGTCTTACAAAATTAATTTTTTTTATTTTACAATCCATATATAAACTACTGGTAAAATTGGTCTAAAATCTCGCCGTAAACTTTAAGCAAAATTAAATAAAAATTAAATTCGTCTTTCAAAAAAATTATTAAAAAAATCGGCTTATTTTTACGGTAATATAGTAGTCAGCCATATCAGTAGCAAAGACACAAGTTTGCATTTACTTAGTCTCTATTGAACTAATTAGCAGATAATGTTGAAATACTTTTAAAAAACCGATCAGCGCTTTGGACAAATTCGAAATTAAACTTGCTTTTCGATTTTTTACTGACCTAGTTTCGTAAGTGCTGGTTTCCATATTAAAAGCGGTTGGTACGCGGTCCATGGAGGCGAGCGCTATGAAGTAGTCAGTCTGAGAAGGAAGAATAGTTCTCGGCAGTAACTGTTTATGAGTGTTTATACGCGACTGTCATCTCTCTCTACTTCAAGAGATGATTTGGTGACTTAAACCTGCTTAACCCTTGCTGCAAGACATTTCCGATTTGAAATCCAAGATTTTATTTCACCAAAAGGACCTTTTGTTTACAAAAAAATTTGCATTATATTTCCATACGCGTTTAAGTTTCTGATTGAGCTACATAAATATCACCTCTGAATATTGAAAGTGCATAGTGTGATTGACTATCCCTAGAAATTGGAACCCAATAGACTAGAGTAAACACTTTCTGTGTAAGCGGTGGACTTAAATGCTCGAAAGTTTAGAAAGAGTGTACGCACTCATTAGCGTTTTTGCCAAGCAAAAGTTGGGCAATTTTTCAAAACCAGTATCTCACTTGTAATTGAACGCAACGTGCAACAACGTTTTATTGGTAATCAAATGGTTTCGAGTGCATTTTGGAATCATGAGCTCAAGTGACTTTTCCAAAGACTGGAAAAATTGCACAAACCTGTGGGGCGAGTGCAATTCAGTTGTTTTCTGAAAAATTTACGAGTGCTTATTTATACAAAATTGCACTTGAAACCATTTGATTTCTTGTTAATAATGTACACGCAAAAATTTAATTTGAAATTTCTGCCTTCAATTTCAACTTTTTGCACTGTTTGGAATTAATTGGGTGCTCTCAGCCAATCACCGCTAAATTTTCGCATGTATATTATTTCAGTAGTTACTAAGTTTTACCAGCTCTTTCAGCTACATAAATTAGGGACGAACCAGTAGAAAAGTGATGGGGGGGGGGGGGTGGTGGGGGTGGGTGGTTAATTTTTAGCTTGCACGAATTTTTTTTTTCAGGTGAACCCTTCTGCACGAATTTTTTTTACTACGTGTGAAAAAGTCACAATTGGACCTTCCTTCTGCATGAATTGTTTTTTACCTTCTTCTTTGCATGAATTTTTTTTCTTGGCATTTCCCCCCCCCCCCACCCTCCCAATCACTTTTCTAATGGTCCGTCCCTTATAAGAGTTTTTCACAGAAATGTGTATGATAGTGAGCCAAATTTTGAACATATAACGCTAGTAAAGATTCGCTTACTCAACAGAAACTGTGCTGACGGACATTCATGAATCTACACAGACAGGAAGCGATTTCAACTCGCTTTGTCTAAGAATGAAAACGAAATTTCAAAGGTTCGAAACTGAAGCGATTGCCAATTAGCTTTGAGCGACAAGTCTAAAAGGGAACTGCTGTTCAAGACTTCCTCAAAAATGAAACCACCGTTTTGAAAGGTTTGCCGTAAAATACTGAAGTGTATCTCAACTACAGCCTTTTACCGACACCTCTGCATCAAGACCATCGAATACTGAGAAGTAGAGGATAGTTTGGTAAGAAATCAGTTCATTAGACAGTTCATTATAGCTTTCGATTTCTACCGAGACAGTTTTTCTCAAACGATTCTACAACACGTCTTCAACGACCTGACACAGATCATTGCCATTTAAAGGTCTGGCACGCAATGATCTGAAGGTATTTTCCTTAGGCAAAACGCGGGGTTTTACAGTCGGGTCGGAATCGAATTAAGGACCGATGAGCACAGCTGCTTGCATATTAACTGTCAGATGACATGATAAACAGGGCACAGGAACATGATTTTCTATCACTGTATTGTTTCTGAGGGTTTAAGTATTTTTTGTTTTTCAGTCATTTAAACTAACAGTTTTTCGTTTGATTTTTTTCGCTTTCTTTTTTTTTTCAAACTGAACAAGAAGACAACCTTCGGCGGGGTTTCGTCTGGTCACAGTTGCTTACGTCCTGTCGAAGGCTGGCTGCTTAGGGGCGATCATCTCAGTAGAGATAGCTGAGCTGAAATTAA